>OMLM01008725.1:0-48852 GCA_900302695.1 Helostoma temminkii
AATAGAAACTGGCAGTTTTGGAGTGAAGCGGAAACCAAGAATGTTTTGCTAAAATATATTTCATGAAGTATGAAATGTGAAAAGGCGATATTTGTGTAATGTGTGTGTGTGTGTGTGTGTGTATTCTTGAAAGGCTGATACCACACTTCAGACCCCTTGAATTAAAGCTGAAAGTCACGATTTCGTTCACACTTTGATTCATTTTAAAATTAATTGTGGTGGTGTACAGAGCAAAAAAACCCCCACATATCTTTGTTTCATTACTTACGAGCCTTACTGTATGTAGTCACGGTAGATAAAATTAGGGCTAGGAGCGTTTGTGTGCTTCAAATAAGAGCATATGTGTTTGTGGAAAGTTTATATGTGAGTAAAAACAATCTGAAAGCACGTCCACTAGCACATGCGCTTATGAATTATGAATAACTTTGTGTCAGAGAACGTGTCACTTCCTATTACAGTATGTGTGGGAGTGTGTGTTTTGGTGTGTTAGAGAGAGAGTATGTGTGTGCCCCAGTGTCCTCAGGCTTGAGTCTGCATCCCATGTCTTTCTGACAGTATCTGGCAAGGTGCTAACTGATGAGGAGGCTCCACCTTATTGCGTTTTGTCAGAACATGAAGGCCTCATCGCTGGATCAACAAATCTCGGAGCACCAAACTCTGCCATATGTCCAGCCATGTGTTCACATGTACCAGCTGGGAGCACTCAGCATTATGCATGTCTAACTCGCTGACTGTGTGACTGGAACTGTAGCTCCCCATACCGAGACCCGTACTTCAATTAGCCTGGAGTGATGAAATATTGCTGCTAGTTTAGCTGTAAGTGACTTGTCTGGCTCAGTGGGTTGACTAACACTAACACTGTCAGGGTCAATGATTTAACGCCACTGATGTAAGAGATGTTAAATTAATGTGCTTTGGATAAACTCATCTATCAAAAATGCATGTTTTGAGTATGATGTATGGATACTATCTCATAATCACAAGTCTTCCTCAATTTCCTCGAAAAGCTGTAAAGCCTTTTGGAGACATCTTCAGCATGACATTTTGTAAAAGACAATGTTTCCATGCTTTAAATATTGCGAAAGACTGTTTGAATTTACATACATTTGTTTAACCTGACAAAACAAGTCATATAGCTATACAACAGCAACATAGCCCCAGGCTAAATTAACGGGTTGTAACATCCCCTCTTAATCTGCTGATTTGTCGAAAGACAAATGTTCACATCAATAATGCACAGAGGCCAATGTGGCGACAATGTCTGTCAGCATACACAGAGTTGCCAGTTTCTTAGGTACCTCTAGGTAAAGCTATGTCAGTTTAATAACAAATTATTGTGAAGTTCAGTTTTTGTTGAATCTATTTTAACAAGATCTTTATTTGTAACTGTATGACCACTTTGATGACTGTAGTTTGTGCTGCTGATGAACTGTGGCAGGTATGTATGCTAAATAATCGACATCCTCTTAATGCAACTTATACAAAAACTTAACATTAACACCTTCAGGAATTTACTGCAGGGATGTTGAATTATTAGACCAATTTAGTTGAATGTACAATCTACTGTTGTAATCTACGCCAACACACATTGCTCAGTCATTCATTTTTATAAGTTTGTGGGGTTTACAAGAAAACTGTGGGCTGTCTTACCTGGTTTGGTGACCGAAACTCTTGGTTATTGTCATTCATGTACATGTTGTCACCATCAAACTGTGGACAGAAACAGAAAGAAAAAATAAATATTGCATGCAAGAGGCGTTTTGAAAAAAAATTGGACACTTGGGAGGAGGTGCGAAGAGTAAAAGCTCTTTACGGGTGGCCTGAAGTGTGAGACTAATGACTTTGTCACTTTGGTTAAACCTCGTGGTGGCATGGCAGCGTGGGTAATTACTGTTCGTCAGTGGGCCGGTAATTAGGCTACATAAGCACAATGATGAGAAAGGGCTTTCCCCTGTGGGCATTGCTGTGTGTCTGTGAGAAAGAATGAGTGTGAATGAATCTATGGGTGCATACAGCAGTGAAGTGTGCTGTGTTTGAGGTTGTGTGTGTGAGTATGTGTGCCACACAGAGACGACTGAGCTAATCAGGCATTTAAAGATCACTTGCTGCGGGTGCCAAAACACTGTTTAACATGGGGTTAAGACTCACATAACAGCAAATGACCCCTGACCTCCTGTGGAGCTGGGAAACAACTCTAGGTCACCAGTTGAGTGTTACATGCAATATGCTAGCTCTGATGTCTAGTGTGCTGTAACCTAAATCCCTGAAGGATTCCCCATTGAGGTCAGCTTTGAGTGTGCTAACAAGGAAGAACAAAACAGCACAGATACTGCTTTTACCGTGGCTCCACAGAAAATGAGATTTTGCCTTATTTGAACCTGTTCACTATCAAGGTGACTGAGAAACTGCTACCAATGTTAAAAAGAGCTGTATAGTGAAATGCCCTTGGCTTGCAAAGGCATTGAGCATTGTCACACCAGGCTTGCAGAAAATGGAACAAATCTGGACTGGACCGGATAATATCGTTCAGCACATACACACACGCTTACACAGAAAGCAAACACGTCAAATGAAAGCCTACTTTGTTGACTGAGGTCATTCTTTGTGCTTTCAATGCACCGAAAGCTCGTGGAATGACAACAGAGACAACATGATCAAACTAGACAGCATTCCATGTCAAATTCCTCAGATGTGAAGATACAGTTGTTGTTTTTTTTTTTTTTTGTTGAGGTGGTCTGCCTTATGCTTACAGAGGAAGCGACACAAGGTTTGAAAGATAAACATATGCTGAATATGAGTGGGTACAAATTGATCGTAAGATATACCTGCTCAAAACAATACCCAACTAACTAGACTAATGGATGGAAATGGGCAGAATTCCTGGGGGTGAAATCTAATATCTACACTGGTAGACGGGAAAAAGTCGAAGTAGCTAAATGAGCATATGAGTGGCGAGAAAGAGAAATTATTGTACATTATTGCAGTAGAAAGGCCAGGGGAATGAGCAGATGCCTCAGGGCAATGGTTGGTTAACGATGCATATCGTGGAAGTCCTTGTGAGTATTCACTTGGTTATTCCGATGATTACATTTAGATTCAACCTTATGGGCAAACCTGAAACCGAGACAAGCGTTGCATATACATTGAATTTACACCTCATTCACACTTCACATTATTAAACCAAAAAGCCTACACTGGCAGTAAAAATTACATATTCATTTCAAGTGAAACTGAATGATGACTAATTGTTCAACTTCACATGCTAAAATTTGCTTAATGAACCGTGGTGGTATCTATCACCTGACAAAACTGCTGTGAGAAGTGACAGTAGCTCACTGAGAGGCCCAATGTGATGTTGACCCCTGTGACATATCTGCAATAAACTCTTTGCTCCTCACATGAAAGCCTCTTGTCCTCGCCTAAGTGAGCAATTTCATACCACTGAAATCTACTTTTATATCATTAGTAACATAAAGTCATTTTGAGAGCTTCTTTGGGTTAACGTTCTCTCGGTTGAAAAGAGAGTACAGTTGCTGAATAACCCCATTTCCATCCACAAAAACACAGCGACAATTTTTGTGTTTTCTTTCTGTTCTAAAGAAAGAAATCAAGTCAGACAATGCTCATTTTCACCAATTACAGCTGTAATATAATATTCACGAAAAAGGCCAAAGACCGTTTAGAAAGGTCAGCCATTTTGCGCTTCAACATGGCTGCCCATATATTGTAATGTAAAGCTGTTTCTCCTTGCTCTTTTCTCGCTAGTTCTCCTTTGCACTGCCTCACTCTCCCACTTAAAATGCCAATTTATCCTCGGCTCAATGCTATCAGCTCTGCCATTACTCCACATTTACTGCAGAAATCATCTTCTCTTTCCACTGCCTCTCTCCCTCCATGCTTCTTTCTTTCTTTTCTGCTCCCTTTAGCATGTTCTATCCATCCCAACCTCTCTCTATATTACAGCCACCCTCTTTTTCTTTATCTCTCTCTCTTTCTTCATTGGGCCTTGGCATCTCTTTCTCATCGGCAGTCTAATTGGGCATTCTGCCTGAGACAAGGGCCTCATTAAGCAGTAATTACACACATGTTGTTTTCGGCAAACATCTCTATTTGAATTGCTTTGCATGGTAATTGTTCAGCAGGGACCACTGCTCGCGATGTTTCCCTCTGTGTCGCATGTGGTGCTGGAAAAGAGGAATAAAAACATAGAGAAGAAGGAGAGAGGTGAGAGGGAGGGGAAGAGAGAGTGGGGGGCTAGTAAGAATATAGAAAAATAATAATAAGTTGAGGAAGAGGCAAATTGAAAAAGAAAGAATGTATCTATGAGATGGAAGAAGAATGAGAGTAACAGAAACACAAAAAAGAGACAGACTAAAGGGTATGAAGGCGATGCTGTGACAGTAAATGGAGAATGAACAAATGACAAAGAAAAAGGTAGACAGAATCAGTGCGAAAAGAAAATTAGATGGTGAGAGTATGAAAATGATGCAGAGACTGAACAAATGAGAAAGAAAAGTGAGAAAGTAAACACAGTGACAGAGAGAGACAGAGAGAGCGTCCCAGAACTAGGTCATGCCTCGCAATCATCGACAAAGCTGAGCGTTTCAAAAATAATGAAGCCACAAGGTGGAAGTAATGCTAACTAGCATATCCAGGGAAAACATGTAATATTTACACAGTGTTAATGGTTCAATACAGTGTGGGCTCTTTTCATCTTGGAGTGCACTGGTGAGACGGTTGATGGCAGGATTGGAGGAAAAATTACAGACTCCACCGAAGACTGTTTTTTGATTGATGGACAATTTGATTAAGCTCCTCATAAAGCCCTCTGGTAACATCTGTTTGTGAAGGGGGTGGGGTGCAGATGCACTGCTTGAAAGCCTTAGTAAAGTCATAACTGTCCAGTCATTTGATGGAAAAATGTCCGTTTAGTGATGAAAAAAGCAAATGCGTACTTAAAAGTAAACTTTTACTTTAAATACATCTGCAGAGGAGACCCCAAGGTAGTTTCAGTACTTACATCGTGTCTTTTTTTTCTTTTTAGCTACATTTGTACTTTAATATGCACTAAAGTAGATGGAGATGTTCTACAACTGTATGACTATGAATATATAGTATCTTTTTTATAAATATTGTACATTGTTATAGATATAATTTACAAAATAAATAGATTAAATGATATATACGAAGAATTTGTTTAAAATCCACCTTGATGAACCGAATAATTAAAATGCTGCTTACAAGTTATTGCATAAACATTAACAACCAAATGATTATTATATAAATAATACATACTCATTATTAGGCTTTGCTACCATATCATGTACCATAAAGAACCATTTGTCATATCGTAAAAGATATGACAAGTAGAACTGAAAATAAAAAAGGGAACTGTTTTACTTGTTTTACATCACCACTGAACCACAATAATAATCTGCAATATCTTTAAAAGTGTAACATAAAGACATACAGTATTGCGCTAAACAATGACAGCAAACTTTCAGAACTTTTCAGTTTATAAAAGGGAATCTATAAGCAGAATGTGTAATACTTTAAAAGCCTTTGCCAGTATGCCAAGTCTCTAAAAATAATTCTCTCACCGAGTGGAATTAATAAGCCCAGAACAGTACACAGCCATTCTGTGAAGAGAGGGGTGTGGTGGTGGGGGACTCATGCAATATGTATGCCAGTTTGAACACCCTTCTTCCTCATCTTCCCCCTCTTCTCTTTATTTCTCTTTTTACATCTCTCTCTCTCTCTCTCTCTCCCTCATCCATAGTTCAATTAAGATGTGGGAGAGACCTAACAAACCCCAACCTGAGACAATGTGCCACTGAATTTTGATGTTGCCCAACTTGTCACTGCTGATTCGAAGCAGGACGAGGGGATGAGACAGACAGACGGAAAGAAAACAAGTATGTATAGGCACACTTGAAGTCAGAGGTGGAGTGAAAAACAAAGAGGGTGAAAGCCAAAAGAAAGCGAAAGAAAGGCAGAAGGGAGAAAGAAAGAAAGAAAGAAAGAACAGTACAGTAGATTGTCTGAGTTGCATGGAAGAAGAAGCAAAAAAGAGGCAGAGAAGAGACACTATAGTAACAATTCTGGTGTTGCACCACGCCCCAAGCAAACAATGAACACAGGCAAACAATGAGCATGGCACACACACTCACGTAGACACACATACACAAACACACACACTACCAAAGCCCATAAAAAGCACAGCCTGTGGCCATGGCGACACATGCTCTGTTGTCGTTAGATAAGGGAAACAGGGCCTCTTCCTGGGTGTGAGAGTCTGATCCTACACACAAACTACACACGCTAGACAAACACACACTGCAAGTGCAAACTCATCTACAGGAGCATTGGGGTCACATTCACTAACGCCAAGCATCTTATGTCTCCTCACATTTATCAGCTGCATGGGTCATTTTCATATGCAAAACCCAGGCCATGTTTATGAGAACACACTGTGCTCCGGTCAGGGGACCACATAGATGGCATGATGTGATATCGACAAGATACATGGAGCGGCTTCCCATATCTCTCAGTGGGATTTTGATGGAATTTTGTTTGGAATTTGCTAATGACATCCTAGAAAGTATTTAGTTAAACAAACTGGAAAGAGGAATTGTAGCACTATAGGAGTGTTAATGACAGTTTGACATTAATTATCATGCTGGCAATGTTAAATAAATGTTTTGTTTGGTGATGGTGCAATCTATCACTTCACATCTAATGAGCGTCAGCTCTGTTTCCTCTGTTTCAGACTCTGCACATACAAAAACAGACATTCACAACAGACAACACAAGCTCCAACTGCTTCCGGCTCCACCTATACCTTGTGATGTGTAAAAACGAAAAAGACAAGCTGAAGCCCTCATTCATCCACTTTCTGTTGCATTGGAGCAACCACAAAACAGAACCAACAGTCAGCAACAGAAATGGTGAGAGATGGGAGGTGAGATTGAGGCGAAAGGCTGTATGTGAGCGTGTGTGTATGTATGTGTTAGTGTTTGTATGTGTGAAGGTGGGGCGGTGCTAAATAATGTTTTGTTTCCACTGTGAACTCAGGTTCACTGTAAGTTTTTACATTCACATCAAGATAAAAATCTCAACGGTGATTGTCACACATGAAGGTTCACGTGTTAATCACGGGTCATCAGATGTTTAAAAGTTTAGTTTGTTTTTATTTTACCGTATCATATAGTTTACCTATTATTTTTTATCTGTTTTGTCATCAAAACAGAAATAATTTCTAATAATAAAATGGTTTCTGTTTAAAATGCTGGCACTTAAGGGAAGCCAAAAAAAGCTAATAAGTATTTAAATATTAAATACACCCTAAAATCATGTTTATAAGATGCTTGTATTTAAAGTGACTTAGTAGTGAACATACACGGTCCAGTGCCTTGCCCATGGACACTGCATGGATTATATGGGGTTCAAACGACTAGTAGTTAGTGGACAACCTGATCTACCTCTTGAGTCACAGCCCAAACATGAGGGTATGAGAGTCAAGCAGTGGATGTTGCAATTGTGTGCTGTAACGGATTGGCTACCAGTGCAACGTTGGATTTAAAAACCAGCAGACCAATTTGCCTTTTGTTATAATATATAGCAAATATTATCCTGCTTTAGGGTTGCACCTAATGATTATTTTGTTGATGAACTAATTTATCAATTATTTTTTTGATTAATAGATTAATCTATAGATTATTTAAGCTCTATTATTTTTAAATTTTTACTAAAAATTAAAATTTCAATTCATCAATCATTTATATTTCAATATTTTATTCAATCATCTTCTCTTTAATCAAACAAATATGACAAAACCCCCGCTCCTCCTAAAAGGTGAAATAAATTTTATGCAATTGTATTTCATTTAAGGTTACGTTCCCTATAGAACATGTCTATACCTTGTTCTTTTATTAAACAAGCTAAATAATCTGATGTTATTTATCTATTTACAAAATGGCATGGTCGCTTTTTATCACACACCACGACACACACAAATAGACACGCGCGCGCATGCACAGGTGAGCACAGGTGAGCACACTCCCACCTGCAGACAGAGAATGTGCGTCAGAAAACACTCCCTCAGTATGCTGGTGGTTCTGCTGTTATGATTTCTAATTTGCAGAGAACCATGTTGTTTGGTCTTTGCTTAAAACACTCCCATACTTTAGATGATAGATAGTTTTTTTTTCGGTCACTCTTCACCAGACTCCATGATCTCACTACACACAATCATCTTACCATCTCACCATCTCACACAACCAACTTCCTACATACGACGCATTGATGCGCGTTACATAAATCCACATACTTTTGTAAACGATTACGCCGATTACGTGGACGAATTGCCCCACCCCTATACTGCTTATGAAGACACTGTAGCAATAATAATTTTCAGATGTCCCATCCTTATGAAAAGGATACTCAGCTATACAGTATGTACCAATAGATTCAGAAAATCTGACCAAACTGACCAATTAGAGAATGTCAAATCAATATTTAAATTATACAGATGCAAATTCACCACAATTAAATCCAGAGCTAACTCGCAGACAGTAATATACCAACCTGCAGTCTCAGGTCATTGGGAAGATTGATTGATAGTTCAGATTAGCTGCCTGAACTCAGATTTGCAAAATTACTACTGCTAAATTGTCTAACATGTATGTCCTGTATACATTATGTATTAATGTATGTACAGTAGAATACAGTATAGTACAGTATGTATGTGCTGTTACATTCATGTTATACATATGTATACATGCAGTAATGTATTATTCTTTATTATGTTATAATGCACCTTGTAAGCTCTGGTTTTAAGATCTATATAAATAAAGTAGTAGTGAAATGTATTTCACTTTTCAAAGATTTTGATTTCATCATGGCAAATTCATTAACACCATCTAACCTTTCCTTTTGCAGTCAGCACAAATTGGCAAACAAAGTTAGCAACTAGAGGTGAAAATATAGGGAGCTGGTAGAGACTAAAGAGACCTAAAAAAGATTTACAATATTAGAAATTAAAATGTCAACTTCACTTGATCAACACTGTAACGTCTGTGCTTTTAGCTTGTTTTCGCTGCTGTCAAATTCCAAAAACAATTATACGGTACACATATATATTCTGTCTCGCTATTGCTTCAGGGGACTTGGATGGCACTGACCTGACTTTCTTTCGAAGAGGTACAGGAATGTCACCATGGAGCTTAATTATGTATTATTAGTATAATCAGTATGTCTGCGCAGTAACAAGTGCAGAGTGCAAAAGAGGTCACAGAAATGTTGTGTACCACGTGTGAGTGCATCTGCAAAGGTATAACAGAAAAAATATGTCAGACCAAAGTGCCACCCACATGGCCTCCCTCATCCTGCAGCGGTGGCCTTCAACGGCCTGTCTGCTAACCAGCACTGGGAAACACCTTCTTAGCATCAAACAGAATAGCATCAAATGCAATTAGCAGCTAGCCCCAGCAGGTGCAGTAGTGCTATACTTAACAACAAGGGTGCTACTAGGAGGAAAGTAGTTATCCCACCAGTCTACCTGACACATAGTGTCTGAGGTAAGAACACGTGTGTGTGTATTTACACAACTGTGTGTCTGTGTGTACAATATGTGTGTCCATACAGTATGTGCACGTATCTCAGTGCCTCTATGTCAGTGAGGTTTCTCTGGCTGCAAGAAAGGATGCACAGCACAAGCCACTTTTAACTGACTGGGGTAAACAGCGACGAGAGAAGATAAAGGGCAAAGTGAATGTCACATTACCCCAGCCCTTTGCCTCTGCTCACCGCAGCATCAGATAACTGCAACAGGAAAAAAAAGTCTGGTTTCCTCTAGCATATAATTGGTTATCTTATTGCAATCTACTCCTCTCTTGCCTCTGCACAGAAGAAAGTATGAAAAAGCAACGGGAGAAGAAGAAAAAAGGGCTCAAGTTTGACTGTTCAGACAGTGACTAAAATAAATCATTATGGGTATAGAAAACATTGTAGTATATTTCCATGGGTGTTTTTCATGGATGGTGGGAGAGAGGAAAATGGTCTTGGCTGTATGATGCTCTGGGTCTCGTGTCATCAACGTGCAGGTGTAGAGGTTAGTACGACGAGTTGTGGCGTGTTCACTTTAAAACAACAAATACTTCTAGAACTAGTAAAGCATCTATAAATAATAACTCAAGAACACTTAGAGTGTGAAACAATTACCAAAAACAAATATTACCAACAATAGTCAAATAAATTATCAGTGCAGTTATAACAAACGTTACGAAATTCACAGGAAGTGGCATTGCAACATCATAGTTAGCTAGAAGGCTGCCTGAAGAAAGAACTAGGTGGTACATTGCTCATTATTTCTTTCTTTTGTGTGAAATGGTTGTTTACCGTGCTTTATTTATCATTCCTTAATTAGGGTTAAACAATATTTCTGAAGATGCCAAAGGTGCTTTCAGATTCTAACCGAATGTGTTTCTTGCACATAACTACAGGGGTGTATTTCACACCTTTGTATGTTTTCACACAGACACAGAGTTTCTGCAGTTGAGAAATCCCTGAAATCATTTGCAGATTCCAGTAAGCGCACTTGCTTTTGAAACCAAATACATGCAGTATTAGTTTTAATGAGTTTTTATACATAATAGCATGTACAGTCCAAGCAACAGGATCCAAGGAGTTTCATTAAATTAAGTCAATATTTTGTCCATGATGAGATATTTAATCACAATTTTAGTGTTGCCACCGCACACTACGTAATACTAGAGGACCCAGGTACATCTTTCTGCATCAATTGGCCAGCAAACACATGAATTCAGGCTACTGTATCTCACCACGGCAGTGGGCAGTCTTTTCCTAGCAGGACTGATGCCTGGAGGGGGGTCAGTGTGGAGCCTAACCCCTCGTTCACCCACACTGTACCGAGCCTGTGGTTAGAGAAAGATACAGCAAGGAGAAGAAGAGAAGAGACAGAGAAGACAAAAGTGGGGAAGGAAACGAGATGGCAGGGCTTTAGTTTGCAAGGTACAAGCAGGGCATTTGTAAAGGCACATGTCAAGGGCCCCCCTCCCTCTGGAACCTTTCCCTGCGTTTCCCTTCCTCTGGCTGCTCAGCTCTTCCCCTCATGCCCAGCACACGTGTGCAGGGGGAGGAGTAATGACATGAGACTTACACAGTGACTCTACACAGCGCCATGCTAGGAAAAGAATGGAGGTTAATGAGCTGACATCCCCTCCACCCGGAACACGCCTCCTCCCCATGCCCACCTCCCTTTTCTCTGACAAGCATATACACAAACCCCCAACACGACAGAGGGGGTGAAAACTGGCAGTGAGCCAAGGATCTGGGATATCATGGAGTACCGAGTGGATTTACACTGTCTCCGTGTTCAGCGCATACGGCTCATAGCAGTGCTTGGGTAATGAACAACTGTGAAAGTAATCTAATGTAACCTACATTATAAATAGGACCTGCAAACATCTGCTACTGTAATTAATTTCACTTAACACGGCAAATCTTAATGAAACAAAACTACAGGATTACAGTCAGACTAGCAGCTCCGTGCAGCTGAACTGCTTCTTACTCAACACAAATCTGAAATTCTAGATGCTTTAAAAGAATGCATGGTCTTGGGTGCCACCAAAGTAAAATGGGTTTATGCTCTGTGCATAACAATTTCAGGACATCCGTCATTCTAAGGCTGATCAAAATGTGCTCATTAAAATTAAATGTATCCTGTCAACAACTGAAATGAGGACGCAGAGGAACTTGTAACTTGCTGCTGACACCAGATGACAGACCTGGGAATCATTCAGATTCATCCATTTAATATTTCAGACTGGGCCATTATACTTTTAAAAAAGGCTGCTAGACTGAGAGACATAGATGGACAACCTGACATAGTTACTCTCACAGTCCTGCTACTGGTGTGGCTGAAAAAGCAACCAACCACAAGTATCTGCATTTTTACCAAAGACTACATAACTAAACACAACTATTGACTTGTTAAGGACAAACAGCTCCCGTGCCCAGACCACAGACCACTAAACACATCATGCTATTATAGTGCATATAGCACTGTGAATAACCAATGAGACTGTCAGATGCTCCCCCATTTCTTGGTTATCACGTGGTGATGTGCGGGTGTATAAGATGTTGAATAAACCTCAGTGGCCTTTAAGTTGCATCACCGGAAAACCAACACGTAAAGGTGACAATGTTTAACTGATAACAGTCCATCTGAGTTGAAGTATACACAGACAAATAAAAAACTGAGAAGCAAAAAACCAGTGAGGTTTAAAGAAAACCATTAGAAAGTCTTTTCAGCAGATAAAAACTTAGCTCAGTGCAAGTTCATGTAAACAAATGCATGAGCACACTGTATATGAGGTTAAATAAACAGACGCAGGTGCACTCAACAATGACATGCGGCAGATTTATTTGTTTGTCAATGAGAGATCCTAAGACTGCCCTGTGTTTAATCTACATATAACACAAGCCCTTACTATTGATAGAGCTCCAAACCGTTCCGACTACATACACAGCTCCATTACACTCCTTCATGAGAAATGGGATGCTGCCATCTAAGCTGAAACCTTTCAAACAAAAGGTAAATCAAATAAATGATAAAATGTCAGTCGAAGATATCCTGCTGTAATACTGATGCGCCTCAATTACCTCAAATAAAACAAGTAAAAAACTTAAAAAGCATAGGTAAAATAACGTAAAATAAAAGCAGACACTACGAAACACTACAAAAAGCTGAATAATAGTGCAGCAAAACACTTTCACAGAGCGTGACAACAGCGGAAGATGGATGGTTAGTCATTAGCACCCATTGTGAATCTTTTGAGTAAGTAATTTGTGGGAAGGCTTGTGCATTTTTAATATTCTTAAACTAAAGAGCCCTAAGAACACAAACTCCATAAAATAATCACAGGCATTTCACCTTAGCACTATCTGAGCATCTCAATTATTTACCACTAATGAACTGCCTCGGGGCAATATTCCTCCTAAGTACAATATCAACCATCCCAGAGAGGCTGAATCAGCTCGCACAAATACTTAAATACATTTACTCAATTATATTCACTGTCCCTATTATGAAAGAGACTTTTTTCTCTTCCACATGTTCAGATTCACCCAAGAAAATCCTCGTATGAATAACAACTACAATTACAATGTTTATGCATTTTCCTCTGTTTTTCATCTGTGGTGTGGGAGGATACTATAAAAATATGTTGTGTTGCTGTTGTTGTGGTGTCTAGCCTCACTAACATAACAGTGGTGCAGGCCAGCTGCCAGGCATCCACCAGCCTGTGCACTTGCCACCACTTGCCAGCCCAACATGCCACCAAGAATATTCTGTTGCTGCCACATCTCTCAGACTCCATCAAGTCCTGAGTGAGAGAAGCGCGTGGGGCATCACACAACAAGTTCCCAAGACAGGTAACTAATGCACAGGTAGAGAATGGAAATATACAGGCAGCGTCCAAGTAGAACAATTTCAATGTAGTGTAATTATGCAAATAATGACGCCATCATGCTGAACATTTTCACAAAGGACAGCGGCACATAGGAAAAGTCTAGAAAACTGTAGAATAACCTTCAGTATAAACTCAACACGTTAATGAATGAAAATGGATTCTACCATCTGTTTACTTCATCTATAGGAGACCACGTCAAGCTGGGGGAAAGTGTGAATATGAGTGTTTATAAGCTTTAGACACTGATCCTTTTCTCTCATTTGTCCTAAAAGAAAGAAACACTAGTTTTCTCTTTTTTCATTTCACATGTGAAAACACTTTCACTCGACCGCTGGTTGGGTGGGAGATGTTTTCACATACTTTTTTTATTCAGGCATTAATTTATAAACTACTGCTGAGCTAAGTGTCAACACAACACAAATCTCTGTACTCTGATTTTCAGTTTTTAGGTTTATATGTCAGTGTGCTTGAGCATGAGCAAGTGTTTATTAATGCGCATATTTTAAATCTGCAGTCCCTTCAAATAACTGAGAATTCAGCTCTATTCTTAGGACAGACACTGTTATCACCTTTCAATCAAAAATATTTCACAACTATGAGCTTTTCACTGTGTAACAGAACAGCTAAGGCTTGACTAGCTTTAGTCAATTCCACGCTTGTAATCATCAGTCTTTGGCTATAACTACATCAGAGAGAAATTAAAGTGCAAAGGATCCAGTTCCTAGACAGCTGGTAGCTGTAAATTCCTATCAGGGAATAAAAACACAGAGAGAGAGTGTGTTTGAAGAAAAACATATACTATTTTCATTTCAACTGCTTTAGGGATTAAGGCTCAGGGCTCTAGAAAAAAAATGAATTAAAATAATCCACCATTTGCATGTTTTATCTCACAAAAGAGGCTCACATAGACACACATACACACTAACCCCCACCCGCCCTGCCTCCCTCTTTTCCTCCTTCCCCTCCCCCATTGTGGGTGAGCACACACTCAGAAACACACTCAAACACATGTCGCATACACATACACACAGTCATCATTACACACACAACACACACACACACACACATCGAGATCAACCTGCTGCCATCTGCTCTACGCGCTTTGTACAATCCTTGCAGAATACATTATTCACTACAATACATCACATCACATTCCCTCAATGTCATAGCCTTGTGCTGGAGAAGAGTGAGAGAGAGAATGGATGAGAGAGGAGAGCATAACAGCTATTGTACTCTGAAGAGAGAGAAATTCAGAGAGAGAGAGAGAGAGAGCTTTGGCCTGTTACATGTTACACTGGTTGAGAAAATTAAAGAGAGTTTGATTTGACTTTCAGGTGAAACAAGACTGTCAGCGAAACTTGTTCCTGCTACAGCTACAGGCTTGATTAAAAAATCCAGTCGAGGAGTTTAGTGTATGGAATAGAAGAATAATAGAGAGTGAGAGAGAGGCAGAGCAGGGCATCCTCTTGTGTCAACGTAGTGGTATCAGTGTTATCACATGTTAAAGGACAAGACTGGAAATATTTAATAATCCCACCGCCCAATCAGTGTTAATGGAAACAGTACGAATAAACATGGTCACAAATATAGTTCCATCAGTTATCATAATACTCTTATTATGGCTCACATAACTGCGTGTGGTCACCAGCAGCTTATTTTAGCATCTTTTAGCTCATTGTTTTGTCTTTACAGTTCAGACCTTTGCTGTTTTAGTCCACTCTCACTGCTTTCATTTGCATCTACAGTCAGCTGTTTTCAGAGAAAAACGCTCAGACAGACCACACCCACCGTACGCTACCTGCCCAGCTTTAAATGACAGACCGGACAAACATGGCTACTAGCAGTGTGAAGCAATTAGCAGGTTATTCTTATACAGGGCTAAAAGCTGACAGAATGTTAAATTTGCCACGTGGTACGCTGGTGAGAAGTGACAGCCCCAAAGCAGTGTGACCGTTTTATTGGTTTTTAGAAATAAATGGTGATTTTTGGCACAGAGGAATCATAATGCTTTTCAGATGGGTCATTGTTGGTAATTTTTGTGTTGTTGTTTAGTCTTTTCATAGAACTTAATGACAATCATTTAAATATACAAGAAGCCTAATGTAGTCTGTGTTATCAGTCATCAATCCACTTTTATCTGTTTTTGTACAGAATATTCTTTACTCAACAGAATACAAAACAGAGAAATACATACAAATTTTATGTTTTTTTTTTACATGTTCAACTCTCTCTCCCTGTTATTTTTTGTGCAAAGCATGTGTGTGTATGTTTGTGTGTCACCATTGTGTGGTGGCAGAGCAGAGGGAGTGAGCAGCTGGCAGGCCCACACTTGACTACATATTGACCTGCTTTGCATTCACCTGTTATTCAGCTGAACCTAATGTTTCCACTTGGCTCTGCAGCTGAGCTGCAATTAACCTCACTGCGAGTGCAAAGCAAGCAAGTCTTAAGTAATTTGTGAAACTAGTTATCTGAACTTTTCTAAATGTCATTCTACCTAATCCTGTGAAATTAACAGTCTTTTACTTTCATTTTCACTTTGAAGAAAAGACAGAAAGTTTGCCCAAAGAGAGACTAACCCTTCTCGTATTTACACACTCGACATTCATGCAGCAGTAATATTTTTTGCACTCCTAAGGTTTTCCACAGGGTGCAGGTGATTTCCTAACTGCAGATGATTAGACTGCCATTTGCCTGTCTAAACACACCATTTGAATGGGAGAAATCATTGCTGTGTTCGATGCTTCCCTTCTCTCTCCACTCCACTCTTCCTCTTCACCACCTCTTGTTTTTTTCCCACCCTCCCTCCTCTTTTCCCAGATGCTCTCTCGCCTCTTGTCTGTGTTTGGGCTGCGACTGCGAGGGGTCACAGCCTGCCTTGTTCTCACACGTGGAGCGCTGAGCGTGTGTGTTTGTATGTGTGTATAAAAGAGAGAAAGGAACCGTTCACACTTGTCTAAGGATGATTATATGAATGAGCATGAGTGCACGTGTAAGAACGTCAAAAAATAGTGTGAGAATTTATCCCAGTGCCTGTGTCGTTGAAGCTGAGTGTCTTTCCCACTGTGTGTGTTTCAAAATGTCTGAGTGTGTGTCTTTGCTTGGGCATGTGTATGTGCCTTGCTAGCTCAGTGCCAGGTCTCTCTAATGAGTCTGTCAGGCGCTGTTAGCGACAGCGTGCTCCCCTGGCTCAGCGCACTCCTACAGACACACTGTGATTAGCACGCCACCGGGCCAGATTAAACACTCACCACGCCGCTAGGGAACACACACACACACACTCAGCACAGCACACATTAGAGCAAGCACCACACACAGCCTCATCATCATCGTGCCCATTAGTCAGCTCTGATACAGTAACACATACTTGCCCTCCAGAGCCAGTTGACACCATTGGAATTGAAAACGAATGCGAAATATAAACATAATACAAGCCACCTATGGCACCGGCAAAAAATGCTAATATTTAATAAATCTGTCCTCCTTTATTGAATTCCTGTCTGCCGCTAATCTTGTACATTGCTCAGAATTAAGGCCAACCCTTCTGGCTCCAACGGCTTTCAACATCTTCATTAAAGCGACATGATTCACTAATTACAGGTAATTACCCTTTAATGAGCAGCCCAGATGAATGAACAGATATGCAGAGGAGGGGCAGGCCAGAAGATACCTCGTTTTTCATTCCTCAAGGGCCATGAGCGGACTCTGAGTGTTACAGCTCGATCAAATCTCTCTCTGATGACGAGATGATGGGGTTAGAGATGGCAGGGTTTACTGGGACTGGAACCACCGCTTTGTTTCTTCAGAAGAGCTTGTCAGATGGATTGTTGGCTTTGGAAACCCCCTCCCACATTGGATGATATGTGACAATTTCTGTTTATGAAACCAACAATCTCATATTCACACTGATTGAGTGATTGGCCAGCTGTTTGAAGGTCTTAAAAGAGCTTCGTCTAAAATTATCTCCCAAACTATCACTCATATGAACAACCAAGTGCAACATCCTGAATGTCTTACGGGAAAAACACTTATATGTACCGTACTCCAAATATTTAAACAATATCGCTTTCCTTTCGTTTTTACTTAAGTCAGATTTTCACACCTTTCACTGTAGCTTATCTTTAAACACACCTGGTTTCCAGTGTAGTCAGACAGCACATCCTAAGAACAAGTTCAGTAACCAGTCTGTAACCTAACCCTTAAAAAATCCAGGAGATACTAAATGTGGGTTATTTGACTACTGGATTGAAATCGGACAGGTAGATATTCGGTTGTCTTCATTTGCACAAAACCTGGGTCAACAACTGTAACTGTGTACAAAATAAGCAACAACCAACCACAAAAATATAAAGTCCTTGCGTGCCTCTTGTCCCCATATGTCTTTGCAGGCACAGCTTAATATAAGTCGGCCCTGTCATAGCTTGCACAAGTCTATGGGGGAACTTCTCTATCATTACCATCTTTTTCCATCAGATACATCTTAAGACCCCCAGTTAGATGTCTAATGTTTCCAGACCATTAATAGTGGCTGCTGTTATTTCTAAACATTGACCTAAAAAAGTACTAGTTTATGTGACAACTTACAATTTAAAGCCTATAGTGGTCAGTAATAATGTTCTAGACCAGTGTAGAGTAACTCCTCATGGACCAGACTCAAACAAGCTAATGCTAACAACAACTGTTTTGGATTTACTGACTGACTGTTCAGAGCTGATGTGTAAAACGTTTAAGGTTGTAAGGGGTTAAAGTGGGCAGCCTTTTAAACTGCGAAGATGTAGGAGGTGCAGACTGTAAAACTCAAAAGAGAATGTTCATTGTTCCTTTGTTGTTTAGCTGGGGGGAAAAACTCATTCTTCTTCTTCCTCTGTCTCTCTTTCAAAAAACAAACAAGCGAAAATGAGACTGAACAACTTGTCAACATTAAAGACTGAAGTTTCTTATCTCGGGCCTTGCAGAAAAAAGTCCCTACAAGAATACACAGTGCACCAATTTTCCCCTCTTTGTCATGCTTCTCCTCCCCCTCTTTTGCTGTCTCTCGTGCCAAGTGGCCTATTTTTACCCCTCCGTGTGGCATCTCAGGGTTTTCCTTGTCACCACCATGTTTCCTGTCATCAGTGTGTAGGTGCAGTTGAACAGTGCAGTTACTGAAAAGGCCTTGACACTGTCTGTCTAACTGTTAGTCTCTCAGATGTGGTCACAGATCGTTTGTCTTCATATCCAAGGTAGCGTAGCCATGGTTTTGTTGTCTTTTACCTGTTACAGATGCTGAATTAAAATATTACACTCACTCTATTGTACATTATATGCATTAAATAAAGTGGAAATACATGAATGAAGTACTGTTTCTTATTATTTGACATAGTCACAGTGCTAAAGTTCATTTGTGCCCGCTCCCTCCTCCTCCAAGCCCTGACCTTTCTCTTCTTAAGCATATTTTTCATGATGCCATACGCCCCAACAAAACACTTCGTCTTTGGCTAAAATGTACAGAATGTGATATACTGTTCTATGTGGCACAAAGGCGTAATTGTGTTTTGTCCCTTCAGGGAATGTATGAGTTAGCTGAGGAGAAATATCAGCCCTGGATGTATGTTTTCTAGCCTCATGAGACAATCAAAGTGTAAGTGACAGCACCTCATGGAAAAATACACGAGCAACTCGATTTTTAGGATGTTAACTGTGTTTACTGCTTTGTCGGGACCTTTTCATGTTTTTTGCTGCAATTTACTACAATAACCTTTAACAACCTTTCTTTCTGCGGGGCAAAACCGTACATTAGGTCTATACATTTCAAACGGTCCCAAATCTGTTCCAGATGTATCTGAATTAGTAAAATTCTTCCATGAAAGACAAATATACGTTTGGACTTAAAATGATAAACAATGAAATGCCAATAGACTGAATGAAGTTAACTGTCCTCTTTGTACTGCATGGCTCCTCTAGCGTGACGCACAGTGCCTCTTTTGTTCTGCCACTCGTTGCTTATGTTACTGTAGAGCACTAATGCACACAGATCGATAGCATACTTTCCATTTCAACACATTGAGCTGATGTTGGAATTGATCCTGTTTTGTCAACACAAAGTTTTGAGTCTATATGGCTTTTTCATGCTGCAAAATAAAGGTACTTCACATAAGAAGCCATTTTCACAGCATGTTCACAATCTTAAACCCTTTTGTAGCTTAATGCTGACATATTTAAACCGCACATTAAATAACTGCACTGCTGATGATGATGTAAGGCTAGGTGGGTGGGAAACAGTGCAACAGAGGCAACATTTGGCCCATTCACATGAATCACATTTAAAAATTCACTTCCAAAAACTTCTCTTGCACGTTTGTACACGTTTTATGATTGAAAGAAAAACATCTAACACCTGAAACATCTGAAACAGCTGTAGGATCATAACGGCCATAAAACATGTTAATATACCAATAAAACGATCGCTCTGAAATGTAAAGAAATTGTAAAAGAAGAAAAAGCAAACAATGCCCATTGCCATATTGGTTTTGAACAAACAAACCCAGCAAAATCAATTTTCTCCCCCACAGTATGTCCATTGCATGCTAGCAGGTTTTATGGTGGCTAAAAAGTGCAAAAAACACCAAACACGTTTCAAGTAAGCAAAACTACCAATCTGTACTTCTAACAAGCTCACACTACAAGGTGCACAAAGTCTGAATATAGCCTGAAACCTTTACCGGCATGAAGGCAGAAAACAGGAACTAGCTGGTCTCACTGAAACAGGTCATTATGGCTGATATACTGTGTGACTGTACACAAAGAGATGACTGATTAAAGGAACTTATTTTTTATTGCTAAACTTAAGTTTCAGTAGAAATGCACAGAAATGTGTTTTTGTTGCAGGTGTAATGTTGTAAAGACTAATGTTGCTTTTCTTTTTATGTGAGGCAGAAGTACCTTCCTTTGAGTTAAACTGAAATATGTCAAAGCATGTCACGTACATTCACAACTTGCTGCAGGCTATACAGTGTGTCATTACACCTAAGACAATTACATGTCTGTTGAGACCTCTGCTCCTTCTTCTAAATGACTATTTGAGTATGAAAAACATGGAGAAGAAGAAGAATCAAAATGTTTTATTTTCCTTTTCAGTTTGAATCATATACTGTTCTTTAAAATTGTGCACTGTAGGAGGAAACTAAATTCTGTGAAGCTCTCAGCCCACACAATACAGTAGGTGCTTCTAAAACCAAGATAAAATGTTTTCAGTGATAACAATAAAACAGCTCTTCTTGGTTCGATGAACCAAACCATCAGCTTCTGAACAGCAGAGATGGAGAGAGACACAGAGAGAGAAAGCACTAATCTCATTACCTTCTCTTCTTGGCATGAGAGAATGTTAATTTCTCTGTGGCAATCGGCAAGAGGGTGACGATGACAAAAAAAAATTCAATTGCACATCTCACCATTTCATTTTCCATGTAATTAAATCAGTTAAATGTTATAAAAACATGTAAACTCAATCAATGACTTTGAGCCATTTGCATTTTTAATCAGGCCAGATTAATTCTAATAAGCGAGCTGGGCTAAGGCGATGACAGAGCAGGCCTATTGTGTGTCTGTCACACTCATTTAATTCTGTCATTATGTCCCATATCCTATTATGATAATTGGCTTTTTATTCTCAATCAACAAGCAGCTATGGCTATTAGGTAATAATCTCTAGCTAGTGCACTTTTAACCTTAAACATGTTAGAAGTTTGCCACTTTAAAAACAACAGCTGGTTGATAAAAGAAGAGAAAATGCAGAAACAGGTGCAATGTCCTGGCTTATTAAACCTGGCTGCTTGCTCCAAATGAAAAATGACTGTCAAGAAGCTGCATGTTGACACTTGGCATAGGGTCTAAAGCAAACACATTAGATGGAGGAAATGGGTATCACCATCTTCCCCCTGCAAGGTAACTAAGCAGAGAAGACGAATGTGTCTGATGTGTTCAGCCATTTCCTCTGCTCTCTCTGGGGAGTCACTCGAAATCTAGCTCTCAGAAGAAACTGGCCCTGCTGTTTAATTGAAAGACACTGCTGCAAACTAACACGGGGAGTGCTAGCAGATTAGAGCCAGACGAGACTTGCAGTCAGCCAAATGTCTGACAAAGAAAAAATTATATTGTATACAATACATAATACATGCATCTGCAAAATTCAGCATTTTACATGAAGGTTTATTAACTGCAAATGGTTTAGGTTTTGTAATACTTTAAAAATATTATGTTTCTTTCATCATGAACAGCTACTTTTATGGGGCAGTCAACTGAGCTAACCAGAACATCTGGACAGTTTAATTTATCAAAAAATTTATTTTTTTATTATTATTTATTTATTCAGTTTAAGCTCCTATTTCGTGTTTTGTTTCCTTCTCAATCATCACTTCACTGGGTCTTAGTAGCTCCTCAGCTCCACCCAAAGAGGTTAAACAAAGAATCATGCCTGTTTTTATTAATAAAAAACCCAAAAGATATTACACATCATCAGACACCCACATTTCTTCTGCTCCAGCATTATCAAAAGAGCAGTCACGTGTAATATGTGCTGTTAATGTAAAGATATAGCACACAGAATGGACGGACCACCTCTTGTGTAAAATGTGGTCAAGGACATTTTCAACCCAGTGACAATAATGGAGCGGTTAAGTTATATGGTGTTTCTTTGAAACAGTCAAACAGGAAATGTACTTTTCTGCTTTTACAGCACCGCAGTGACAGTTGCAACCACAACCTGATGGTAATGTGAATGTTTTCTCACAAGAAAATATGAATGTGCTCAGTGTATCCTGGTGAAAATCTGGAAAAAATGACAAATCCTTTATTCAGAGTGAATGACACACTGTAAAATACAGAAGACATTTGTTAGAAACAATGTCTTTAAAAATGTATGAACACACATGAGTAACGCTTTAAGTTGTACATTTTCATCATTTTCTGCATAGCAGGTTATTATATTGTGCAGCATTTTTATCTATACAATATAATGCAGTTTTATAAGTACATCTGTCCTTTTGTCAGATGCCAGTATAATAATAAAATCATCCATTCAATAACTCTAAATGTACTGTAAACAATGTCAGGAAAGAGGTGGAGGCTGGGAGGGCTTTGTTTCAACAGAAGCCTCCATAATGCAACTGACTGTTGGACCTTTCTTACTGGTGGCTCTCAACAAAACGCTTGTGCAGTCATCTCACTCATATTTTAACTCTAAAATTAGCTGTGGAGTACAGAACGCTGTCAGTGCTGATTTGGTTGAACAGGTACAGTAATAATGTATTTATTTCCTCATACAGGAGCACTCCCCACTTTGCCTGTATCCCTCTGCATTAGTGCCCCTTTGAGATGCCACATTTTAGCAGATTTTTCTCCAGTCTCAAAAACCGATGCAAAAAAATTAAAAAAGCAAAGTAAGTATGCCCACAAAAACAGTCTAATAACAAGAGTTCTGCTTTATCAAATACAGAAAGCCATGCTTTCTCAACTCTCACTTGCTAATGTTATGAACAAGTCACATGTCTACCCTCAGTGTGCAGCCATTTCACACTCCCACAAGCAATTTCACTTTTACAGCTCTAAAGAAAAAACTTAATAAACCTTTTCATTTCACAGTCAGACCTTATGAAAGTGCCATATGGCCTCACAATCTAAATTTTACTCACTATTTGTCTGTAAAGAGGACTTAATAAGTTGTTTCTCAAGTCCACATAAGGTGATCGTTACTATGGCGATGTTGAGTGCTCCATGGCACGGAGGCCCGCTCCATTGTGGTGAGACACAACAGCTGTCTTTACCTTTGGCAGGCAAACAGGCTCATTAAGAGCCGCCATGTTTGTTTTTGTGCCCGATACCTAGCCCTAAGCAAACACTGCCATATCTCCGCTCCACAGCCCTTGCAGTCTCAACATTTCCTTTCCTATTGTGGATGGAGGCACTGGCATGTTTAGCCTCCCTCACACTCACAAATTCTGCGAAAAAGAAAAAGATACCAGTGGCTCTCAAAGAATGTGTGCTTAATTGAGAAATTTAGTTTGAGGTTTGAGCCGATGAAATGCAGCGAGCGCTGCTGAGATGCTATGAATGTTATGAATGTGTAATATACTTAATGCATGTCATTATACTGCCTAATATCGTGTTGTGCGGTATGTCACTAGAAAGCCTTCTTTGTTTGTTGTGCTGTAGACATGATAAAGGCGTCATTATTTGGTCTGCTCTCAGCTAACACTAGAATCTGCAGTGAAAGGTTTCATTCGCATATTTTCTCCTCTCTCAGCACTGGCTGTAGCTGGAGTGACAAGGCAGGTTGAATTCATAGCGCTTTGACAAAAATTCCATTTAAGAGAGAAAATGGCATTGAATGTCAGTCCATTACTGCAGACGGCAAACACGGCGACACTTGAACCCAGAAGGCATTCACATTAACTTATACAAAACAGCACAAATACTATGGTTTTGGCTTTCTTATAAACCCTAAATATGTACAGTACTGAGGTGGTTTCAGCCAGAGCATCTCAAGAGTAGTCTTCCAAAATGTACTCACTTATTTGATTTCATCCTTATTCACCATTTGTCAAGCCCAAAGTCACAATGCATTGTGAAATGAGTTCTTAATGTGGAGTAATGAGGCTGTCATGGCAAAGCAGTCTCTGCTTGTTTGAGTTTGACTCATGTTGTAGATTCAATTAAATCAGCTGAAGTCAAGCTGGCCCCAGGCCAAATCGGTAATGGGTGACCTCATTCAAACAATGCTCTGACATATTGAAACAATAAGAGGAAGGGCCTTGAGTCAGTTGCAAAAGCAAACTCCACTCAAAAGCGATAAGGTAGAAATATTACAGTGAAGTCACCAAAGTGTTTGAAAGATTTATATAATTATGCGCCTGCAGGGATGCTCGTGTAGCTTTTTTATCTGCTTGTTTCCAAAACAGTTGTTTGTGTGCTTAAATCACACATTTAACTTTTTAGGAAAAATGCGAGACGATCACTTGGTGACATCATAAAAACATGATTATGTTATAAACGAAAGATAAAAATCTCAATTGTCATTACCAAACCACAGATGATCTGTGAACTCCGATCTCACTTCCTGTGTCCATATTAACTGAAAACAAATTTTGCTGGAGCCTTAAAGATAAAACTTCCATACAGATTTTAAACACAGCTGGTGCATTTCTTCTTTAGGAGGTTTACTTGTCCTCAGAAGTCTAAACTGATTTATTTGGATGTTGAAATGCCTGGAATCTAAATCATGACACAAACACTCCCAAGGCTATGTAAACAACCTTTCCAGTTCTAGTCTACAACCACGCTTGCTGAGCATTAGCTTGAGTGCCAAGGGCAAAAGCACTTCTCACTTTTGGAAGGGTTTCCACTGTTATACAGTTATTGAGAGAGGGCGCTCCTCAGTTTGTGTAAAAGGGGGTAGGTATCACTAAAAGGTTTATTCTGCTTTCACTGCCAATGTTCAATCAATTATGTTACTTATTTTAACATACACTTGCCATTTATTATGTGTTGGGAATTACAGAGACATTCTGAGTGCTTTGTAGAATAAACAGAAACGAGGTAACAAAATCAAACCGAACATCTTGCTTTGCTCAGTCTTGTTTCTCTACTCACCAGGGCAATAGCAGTTACAGTAAACAGATAAAAGATCACACACACACACACACACACACACACACACTCGCAGTAACTGCATCTCATTACGTGTGGCATTCCCTCTGGCCCTTATTCCATTAGAAATTAAAACTAGGGACAATTAGTGGCAGATTGGTCTCAGCTCAGTGTGCTATATTTGTGCTCTCAAGGATGGGAGATGACTTAATTACAGGCTCATCTGAAAACTGCATAATGGTGCTGTGCCGGAGCACACCGTGAATACCTGGAGTAAGGGTCAGCCACAACAAATTCAACTGCTGAGAAATTAATTGTTCGAAATAGCACTGTACACACAACAGTGTTCAAGTCAAAATATTGCTTGTTCTTCATAGTTCAAGTGAGAAACATAACTGAAGAATGTAAACCTCAATAGTGAGAAATTATAAACCACACTCAAAACGCTGGAGCACCCTGCTGGTCCAAACATACCAGATGGGGTGAAAGAGGCCGAAGGTCAAATGTTGGTGAGTTCAGATTTCTCTGGACAGACCTCTCATTTCCTTGTTTAGAAGTCGGTGACTCTTAAAGTTTAGTTTCTCACTTCCTCTAGATGGACGAGTGTACACACCTGATAAGGAATTTCACTTTTGTGCGCACATATTCCCAATATATCTGTCTGAACTAGTCAGGATATAGTGTTCTTTAAGCTACCAACAAACACTGTTATAACAGAGAAGTCAAAGCTGATCTTAGCTGCACTACATTATGTTTGCATGGACAGGGTAAGAATAGAGAGCAAGGTATTCTCCTGAAGGAACTTGGAGAACTAACTTATTTTTTCATCTGCTTCATCGCTCTGCTTATGACAAGGACACACAGCCCATTTTTCTGTAATTGAACTAAGTCTAGTTTATGTAACAACTGACCGCTCTGCCCTTCAAGCTGGAGAGAGAGACAAAAAGAGCGATTTGTACTTGCTTTTGTCATGTGACACCATGTCCCATTATATTGTGATGTTGTCATAGGAGAAGAGGAAATGAAATGCCTCGAAGCTGTATGGGATGTCTGTGTGTGCCTGTGTGCGGTTGGATGGCGGGGTGAATTAGAGGCATAAACGTGTGTGAGTATATGTGTAGTAGCATAAGTGGGTCTGCAGCAAAATGTGTAGGAAACCTGTGCATTTCTAATTAAGCAACTTAGGATTTGTTTATCATGGACTACCATGCAAAGACGCCTGGTGATTGTGGATACAGTTTGCACACTTATCAACGGCAGGGCATACATACACTCATTAGCTATAAGTGCTGATGCCTGAGGCTTCAGAGTGAACAAAGCCAATCTCAAAAGGCAAGACGAGACATGGGCCACGCTCCGAACAGCCAGTCATTCGAACCAACAGTTTGATTTCGTGTTGTCCTGTTTTTTTGCAATATTAAGTGCATGGGGTATTTGGGTATCTGCACTCTCAAATCAATCTATGACAACCAGTCATCCAGTGGGTCTGTAGTGTTTACAAACCTGCTGAACTTAATGACAAATTTTCTAACAATAAGAAACAAGAGAAGATGCAGTAATGAGCTACTGATTACATTAGCTGGCTATACAATGCATTTATGTATGTACTGATACAGTAAAGTGCAGCCTAGAGCTGATCTCCTGTTTAACAACTTCATCTTTGGTTTCTTGATTTTTTTGTTACTGTTTCCTAACGTGCCCAAAAACACCTTCATCTGTCTGACCGTGATGACTGGGATAACCACTGACAGCTATTAGCTACCTGAGCTGCTGAAAGCCTTCTAGTTCTGCCAATAATCATCACCCCACGTGAACACTTGAAACACAGCATAGTCCAATTTTGCATTCTGATACATTTTATGTAAATGCAATATCTGATGTGAACAGTTTGAAAGCTTGTTTCCCACATGGCTGCTATGTTAAAACATATCCCTATGAAATGCTGTGCCTTTATCACCACTGTATTCTGAATTGATGACAATTCATAAGTTTACCTCTGGAGTCTGTGAAGAGGTTAAAGTGGTTAATGAGTTCTTTGCCACGTGTGAATAACCGCACCTTACCGAAAAACTGTTTATTATTTGTGGTTGGTATACTCATAGTCATAAGATTCAAATAGTTTGCCAATACACTTTCATCAGTGATTCATATAGCTCATACTGTAGGATGAGGTTTGATGAGTTGTCACTAAGATACAGAGGAGATAAATACATATTGTTTATATGGTTGGTTTTATTATTGCTGTCGCATGTTTCTTATAAAAAGGGGATTTTTGGCTGAAACCACCAACCATGACAAGAAATCTAGGGGAAACACTGCACATATTTAAGTCATTCAAGTTGCTGAGTTACAGTTGAAACCTACTTTTTATTCAGCATCTGCACTTGTACAGTTTCTTGACTCGATGGTGGGAGGAAGCTGATGATTTTGCTCTAAACTGATACCAGGTTGCATCATTATTTCCCACCTGATAAAATACCGTTGCTGTCATAATTTGAGCAAGGCTAGTAATTATATAACAGTGTGGTCATGGTTAAATGTTCTGTTTTACACATGACAGCTCACTGTACATCCAGGAAATATTTCTCAGTTCTTAACAATGGAAAAACTGGGGACATTAAGCGATAAAAGGAGTCACCACGTCACTTGAGAATTTCCTTTGTGTGTGTGCGTCTCTGTGTTTAGGGGATGCTGCATGAATGGACAGTCAGCATTTAGGGTTCAAACGAAAACAGCAGCCTGAGCTCCTGTCTGTGTGAAAACCAAGGCTACGGTGCTCTGTATCAAGTGCCATTGTTTTGGTAATGGTAAACCTGGGGCACTTGCCAGGAGGCATTAGTCATTCATCTAACAAGTTCCACAAAGCAAACCACAAAGTGCTTCACTGTTGACTTCCTCTTATTGAATTCTGAGCACATAAGCACATTTCCAAGTATCTTGCAGCAAGGTATAAACTTTCTGATGACTAGCTACCTGAAATACGGCTGCCATATTTGTTTATTTGTGCATTTTCCTGACAGGAAGCTACCTCATTTGGAAGCATATAGTTTTTTTAGTGAGTGAGGGAGAGAAAGAAGGAGGGAACAGCGAGGTGGTGGGTGAAAGGCAGATAGGAGGGGATTAGGGCGGAGTGCAATTTTTCAGCGGGCCAGGCATACGACATGATCTCTAATTACCCACAAAGCACTGTGTAACCCGAGCCACAGATTAGGCTGCATTATCAAGCTTAATAAAACATGACCATCTCTCAGTTTCACTCCCTTTCCCTGCCTGGCTGCCACAAACATTTGTTTCTAGTTATGACATTCCCAGTGCCTTCGCTTGTACGTGGCATAACGGTACCTGTTGCTGTTTAACTGCAGCAACAAGTTCATTAGTACACCAACAAGGCTCCAGCATTTGCTGAGCAACATTGCAATTAAAGAGTCTGTTTAACCAGATTAGACAAGAACATGTTTTCTGCCTTGCCCATGCAGACAGCTTTTTAAATATCTCTAGGATATCTGCTAGCACCCCAAGCCTTGATGCGTGGAATTAAATTTGTGGCCCAATTCTGCGAGTAATCTACAGACCTCTCTAAGTAGAAATTCTACACTGTTATTCTGATATTACAAGCAGATTTTGTTGCTAATATTGCTGTACTTTTTAATAAAAGTTATGAAGCAATGCCATTACCTGTAGCAGTATTTTTACTATATGCTACAGTGACTTATAAGAAAAGGTTCGAATACTTCTTCCACTAACACACACACACATATGCATAAACATATACTTGGTTTACATGGGTTGTGCCAGTAAGTGCTGCTTTAGGCTTTGGTTTTTCACTACTGTCTACTGTGTTATTAACAATTCTAAAAAAAGATCTGTTCAAGTTTCCCTTTCCTGTGTGTTAACAACTCTTCTGAGCTGCTGTGAGGTTGGTGAAGCCTAGTTAAGCGACAGACAGAGTCTGCGACAGCATAACGCCATTGACTGTATGTCAAAAATTCTAAAATCCTACTTTTCTTTTCTCTGTTTGTTTTTCTTAGCGACATCACTCATCGGCATGGCTCATAGCCAGCTCGAGACTAAATAGGTCGACAACACAAAAAGAGGGCCTCTCTTGCTTTCCCTCCCTTTTCTCAACCCACAAGCCTCCTCAAACTTCTCTACCTCCCCTTTTCTATTACTACTCTTTTCTCTTTTTCTTTTTCTTATTTTGCCTAAAGTAACTTTTTCATTTGTCCCTGTTTCAGGCAATTCCCATGCCTTTAACCAAAGATAATAGCATTGCAACAACTAAAACTATGTTATTACTACTGTAGTTTCAGTCACACTTCTCTCTCTGCCCATTGTAAATGATCATGGAGCTCATCATTAGCTTTCAAAGAGGAAGAATGAGCCACAGTTTGATTACCTCGGTGGCTCTGTGGGCTCCCGCAGTCTCTGCTGACTGAATTGGACGCAGACGATTACAGCCTTGCGCAGGCAATTATATCTGCCTGCTAAATATGTCACACATAATAAACACATGCTCTTGACAGACAAGGACGAGGCGAGACAGTCACAGCTGGGGGAAGAGGAAAAAGAACAAATTCTGGATCATATGGATTTATCAACACATTGTTCCTCAAGTGGAAACCACTCAGAGCTCAAATCAATGTATGTCAGTGAATTAATGAAAGACACCAGTGCTCAAATTAGATGTCACTATCTGCTGGGAAGTAAGTTCTGACTGACAATTGTTTCTTATAAAACAATTAGACACAGTTTCTCACAATGCTTAGTTGTTAGACCGTTGTACTTCATGTACTGTTTCTGTGTCAGTCTGGGCTTTGACCATTAACTGAACTTCCATATAGGCACTGTGTCTTTGGGCTGCAGTGCAAACATGGCACTAACACCAGGCCGATAATATTTGTAAAGGATATTCAGTGAAAACAAGGGAGGGAAAGACCCTTAAGTCTCCGGCAAGATTCTTATACCATGGCCCATGATGTTTGCACAGGACATGCCTCAGGAAGCTGAGACAACTGGGAATGTTTTTCAAGCTTCCAGACTTTTCCATGTGTACATACAGTACATACATACACTACATATATATGTATAGGTAAATAATACATAAATGCATTGACACATGCATATATAGAGTACATACAGTATGCATAAGGTTTATGCAACATCTAGTACATACAATACATACTGTACTGCACAAGATGTCTACTAGGTCTAGTCTGCTACTGCTCCATGTGGGCTAAAGATGATTGTATGTACTATTATTTTACCGTAATTAGTGATTAATGTGTTGATTGAGATATGACTGAATTGTGTGGCTGATTAATTGTCTGAAAATACACCCATCAGCCACAACATTAAAACCACCTGGTGGACACTGTAGACTGTCCTGCAGCTACAGAGCTCCATACGCAGCAAGCTGCAAAGCACAAAAAGAAAAATGTCCAGTGTACATACAACAGATAGATACATATTGTAGATTTGTCTGATGTGTTGCCTTATAGGCACATCAGTTTCACCATGATGCCATTACTCATTCATTGTGAGTGTTTGCAGCCATTAACAACATAATCAACATTTAACTAAACACCCAGGGGTCTACTCTGCAGCAGGTGCTAGAACTGTTTCTTTTTCTTTCTTCTTCTGCTGTGAGAATGAGATTGCCATTACACTGCCCCATGGGAAGGCTCAAGCTGACTAATGTAAGCACACTACAGTGGGGCAGCTATTCTTAATTATGGTAACAGACACTGAGGGGAATGCACTGGTATCCACCAACAAGCAAGTAGCGGTGCACTGCCAGGCCTAATATTTAGCACAAAGGCAGGCCCCCAAAACTGCCACTATCACATACACATTCATACTGTCACTGTCGTGGCCTACATCAAACACAAAAACTGAAATTAAAGGTCAAACGAGACACGGAGCATTTAAACTGTAAAATAACATATTCGTGTTTGTGTGTCTGCCTACATGTATAAGAACTAATGGACCAAAATCCCAGAAACAAAGTCACCAAAAAAAACAGATGCAGACACCTTGTGATTAGCTGTGAAAGAGACTTTTCACAGAGTCATCTAGGTTAAAAAATTATAGGGCAAGAACTCCCTTCCATGCTCAGGCTCTATGACTCAGCCTATGTCAAAGCCGATTCCAGTTTTATGGAAATGATTTCAAATGGTCGGAATCTCTATTAAAAATCCCCTCGATGTGTCGAGGCAGGGAGAATATGATTTAGTGGCTGTTTTTGCTCTGCTCCTGTTCACTGTGTGTCACCAGCCCTTACTGTGGTATGCATGGCCTTCCTCTGCACAGAGCTATGAAAGCAATTGTGACTGTGATTCCATAGTCAGCAAAACGCTTGAACGGCTCTGACTTAGCATGCACGGGCACACACACACACACAGTGTCCCCACACCAGGCCGCTGATTACTTCAACCCATGTGACTCTCACTCATCTTTTGATTCTGCCTTTCTGCTTCTCTGTCACAAACCACATAGTATGTCATTAGCTAATAGCAACAACATCACTCAATGTGAACATACGGCAGCCTGTATTACAGGGAATGTTGAGCACTTTAGCTGTTAAATAGCCCGTGTACATTTAGCCAAAACTAGAAATAAACATGTTTTATCCAGGTGCTTGTTTCAGTCAAGGATGATCATTTGATGGAAACTGAATATGTTAATGCAAAGTAATCAGACCTTTGCTGAGCATACACAAAGCAGCCCTGTAATAAAAAATAAAACTGAGATAAGTCATTCAAATTGAGTGCATCATTTACCAGCTTATCTCAGGCAGAGGAGACCACCAACTAACAAAGCCAGCTCTTCACTCTTGCCCTATCTAAGCAGATATCAGTTGTTGGGAGGATATATGAGCTGGGTGGGGCTGTGGTGTATAAACACAGGCCCTACTCTCTCTCTATGCTCCCTATGCTAGTGCTATACTGTAGTCAACACCTCACCTCAGCAGCAGCAGCAGCAGTCAGCACTGTTTGATTAAGGTATTCAAATAAAGGAGGACACAGTATGTGCCCATTCCGCAGAGCAAACTGAAAGTGGTGTATAAATGAATAGCCACAGTGCAATTATGTGCTGCGCGTGTTGTATTAGCCGAGATCCATCTAAACATGTTCAGTGCTTAGTACGATGCATGACGTGCAAATAATTCAAGTAAAACATGTATGAGTAAAATATGTACCATGCAGCCCGTAAGGCAGCAGACTGCATTAAAACATGGTACAGTCTCATATTACCACCAGTATAATTGTATTACTGTGAGCTGTGGGAGAGAACCACTGTAATAAAAAACAACACTCACAGTGAAACAAAGTGAGTATTGAAAATACTGAAGTAAACACCTGCGCTTGATGCACCTTCTCTGGACATTTAATACAGGACGATTCGTGTCATCGATGGCGAATGTGGGCAGCCAAATCTAGGATTTACATTTCATCCTCGCCAGGCATTTTTGGTTGTTCATGGACGACACTGCCTAACAGAAATGATTCACACGGGGTTTGTTGTTTGCAGTAATTATCGGGGCACTGAATAAGGTGAAAAACAAATACATTTAGAGGCTTTCATGCCCATGCGATATTATGAATGAAAATGAGCAGAGGCTCCGAATGAAAAGTGTGACAAAGGCTGAAAGCATGACAGTCGCACACGTGTTCCCCTACAAGTCACACATTGGCTAATTACTCAAACTAGGCTTGTGTCCGCACACCAGAGTGACTCAGTAGTACACATAAGGGTTTTGCAAATAAACAGAGCATAAAACAAAAATACAAGCACATGTTCATTTTATCCAATTAGGCTTGTGTGAGACTCTGATTACAACAGTTTTTTTTACAGTATTAAATAGAGGAACATTTTCTCAGGCTGTAAATTCTTTTTGAAAACCTTGACACCAGACAGAAGCAATAATGCTAAATATCAGTATGGTTGCCAACTTGCATCCTCACCAAAGGCTTCTTTTTATTCAAATTATTTTGACTTGTTTCCAGTGATATTATCCCAAAAGAATATTCTCAATCTAAACCAGAAGCCAACAAATTCTGCTAGAAACCAAAATACTGTATATCAGCATTAATATGCAGAGTAAGCTCATAAAAAACAATTGACCTTAATGTTGTGATTAGCCTTTTGTCTCCGCTTAAAAAAAGAGACCTGGGCTGAATTTGAAATTGGCCAACCAGCACTGTCAGCGAGCAGCAGACAGAGCTCATCTGTAGAACCAGCACCTACACAACAAATCAGATGTCTTTTCATTTCCGCAGCCAGTTTGACAAGCATTTGAGGAGAGGAACTTGACCTCGCGTACTGTGTTAACACGACACCAAATGATCCCTGCTGGCCCTGGCCTCATTTGCATTGTTAGTGAAAGAAGTTAGTGTTACACATATGATGATAGCGAATTATACCTCCGCTTGTGGAAAGAAGCTCAAGTAAAGGGAGTAGGGGGATTTCAATAATTCAAATGAACACTTGTAATTTTGCGGGGTGCTACATTTTTGTATTTATGACAGTGCTTGGTGTCGCTTTCTCTCTAGTGGAAGCACCTCATGTCTAATACCTAGTAGCTTTGTTTCCAGGATTCATGCACTATGTGAATAACAGCATATTCTAGGGATTATATGCACGAAGAACGATCCCGGTTCATTTGACCTACAAAAAGATAGCCTCTGCATTTATAAGAGACCATCAGCGTGAGACAGGTGTAAACCTGCATTATCGGTAGCCTAAATGTTTTACACAAACCTTATTTCATGTGTGATAAAACAGTCTCTAAATAAACTGTATCCTGTTTTTTTCAGTCTTGAACAATCCATTTGCTACCCAGCCTGAGCACAGATTATTACAGCACCATGTGAGAAGTGAACTGGGAGATGATCTTTTCAGTTAATTACTGGAATGTTCCGTTCAGTTACAGAGATTTTCCATTGCCCACACAGTGAAAGACAAACATCCCCGACAGTGTTTTGTATCATTTCTCTCATTGTCATATCTGGAAGTCACTCTTATCTGAGAACGCGAGCCAAAGAACTCCATGCCATCGTATCTCAGGAGAACTTCACCTACAGCAGCAGGTCAACATCCAGATCTTGCTCATTTGTAATTTTCAGCTATGGTAAGTGATAACAACAAGGTTTGATTGAAGGCTGAGATGTTAATAAAACTAGTAGAAGATGCAGGTTTGTTAATTAAACAGACTTTCCTAGTTTTCCCACTGGGCATTTGTTGTGTTAATGGTATTTATTAATACCTTGTTGTAATCTTATCTTAGTTTGTGCTGTTGCTTATCTCGTATGGCAGACTTTCAGTGTACTGTATGATTTCTAGTACTGCCCATCCAGCTTTTTATAACAGGATTACTACGTAATGGTTGTTTTTCGCGGAGGCTTATAATTTATTTTTTTTCCCCTTGGAAAATGTCAAACTACAAAATGCAATCTTGTTTTAAATGTCACCTGCGCGCTCGCAATGGAGTCAGCGCAGGTCACAAGTCAAAAGACGCGTGGTGCCAAAACTGACACAGAGAAAAGAGTGATACTTGTAACAGCCAGACTCTGTGGTTTCTCGTTACAAAGTAATTAACAGTACATTACTGGCACACATCCATTTAATCGTGGAAGTCCCAGCGGAAAAGCTTGTAAGCTACAGTATAAGAAATCATTGAGAGGGAAGATAACGCTGGAGCAGAGAGCAGAGAGGGGCAGTATGGATTCTATACAGTCTCTGGTATTCCACATCGGGTGGGACGCTTAATGCCAGCTCTGTGCGCAACACAACTGCAGAATGTGGCAGAGGAAATAACATAGCGACCATGCTGGTCAGGAAAAAAAAAAGTTTCTAAAAGTACATATTTTCTTTCAGCGACGAAGCAGAAATGTTGCACGTTTCAGTAGAAAATAACTGTTAATATTAATTCTGTGTCCCGTTCCAGACTAAATTAAAAGCGCTCTATCCAAGCCCAGGTCACTGTACTTGCTGACACTTGACATTTTGTTGAAGAGTGAAGCTGTGTGTTTGGAGCTAGTGTGCGTTTGCGTTGCGTGAACAGGCAGAGCTGGCTCATACAGAGAGACAGGTGAGCCATTAAGACATAATTTCAGTGCACAATATTACACAGAGTGTTGTTTTTTTTTTACCTTGTTCGAGTGGTAATAGTCCAACGAGCTCAGACAACTTGGATCAGTCGGTAGGGAGCATGAACCCACATTTGCCGGGGGCGCAGGATAAAATCTCACGTCCATCTCAGGTTGTGCGAGACTGAAGGCATGAAATCACTTCCAGCGTCTTTGGCTCACTATTGTCTCAGCAAACACAACACCAAAGCAGGAGAGACAAAAAAGACGTGGGGGAGTTTTACTCGGTACACTCTTCCCTCACATCCGTTCGCGGCCGAACTTCGGCACCAACTCTGGTGATGCGCAGTGCTCCTCACAGCATCGCACCAGGATGCAAAACACTCACTCACTCAAACAGAGGGTACAATATTCATGGATACGCACGTGTTTGCAAAACTATCCCGTTGCTCCAGAGCAAATAAAAGCAACCCTCCAACTTAAATCCTCTCTTATTAGATTTTTTTTGTTTGTTTACGAATGAACAGTAGCCCGTAAATGTGCAGCCTCTGTTTCCACACAGCTCTCAGGACTCCACACAGGCTTTGTTATGGAGGTGCATATTCTTGCAATGGTTCCAATACAGAAGTGGTTGGACTTCCCTCTGCCATGCGACCTCTGCCGATAATAAACGGGAAGAGGAACGAATGGAGAAGGGGGAGGGGAGATTGGTGGCTGCCTTGGCAACCGCTCTCCTTTCTGCTGCTGCGCGCTTCTGATTAGCTGGAAATGTAGTAGTGTGCACGGCTGTGCATTATAAAGCGCACTCTGCTTCCATCAGAGCTTCATAAAGGCGTCCATTTGGGTTATTGTGCCAAGGTGGATGGGAGGAGGTTACAGCCCCTCAGTATTTCGAGCATGTTTTTTATGTATTTTTACTTTTCATTTGTCTGGCTACTGTGTGAACCTGTTATGTTTAATAGCATCACCTGATGATAGTGAACCTCTTACAGTCTAAAGTAGTGAAGACAATTCACTTACATAGGCCTCTGTTGCCTGCTCCTTTAATTTCACTATAATATAAATAAGTTAGGACACAAGTCTGTGGAAAATATATTATTAATTCTCATAAAGTTCAGTGTTTTATATTGGTGATATTTTTTAATTAAATTGTCATGAAGTTGTTTTTGTTTGCAGTGGTGCTTGCATTTTTAAGTTTGTTGCTATATTCATTTAAAGTAGTGCAAAATACAAGAGAGTGTACAACTGTAGCTGCTGCAACAGACAGAGCAGAAAAGCACACTTCTGAGCACTTTTTAAAGTCTGCAGGCACATGGCGGAATTTGTACGAGGAGGTTTAATCTTGTATTGTCATACAGTTGCAAATGTGTGTGGAGAGAAGCTGGGGCTGGGAGAGCTGCCTCTGACAGCTCACTGAATGTGATGGATTGCACACCCTTGCCCTGTGATGTGCATGCACATTTGATGTTGAAATGGGCTATCCATGGGACCATTGTCTTTCAATCATGTCAAGGCAAAGTACAGAACGGAGCACATTTTCTGCTGCCTGGCGTTATTACTATGCCACAGCTTACAGCACAATCCATACACCCTGCTTACACACAAATGTTCTTTAGTCTTGTGATGCTGTTCGATTTAAAGGCGCCTAATTTGATCTGTTTTCAGGAAGCATCCCTATTAAGACAATGATAATATATCCTCTTTACCGCTCCTCAACACAGTCGCAGACAGGCTTTCATTAGGTGAACCTGCGTGTGAATAAAGGAGCATGTAACACTGAGAAGGGTACAATTGTTTTTACACAAACCATGACAGCAGCATCTGCCCACCGCTGCAGTTCTTATGTTTCCAGCCTTCGGAAATATAGAAAGCAGGTCGTTATTTCAGCAGGTCTACGATGTTACAGTCAACCTCCTTATTGTACAGCGCAGGCCTTTGCCAGTAGGCACGTCCTGCCACTCTCACCGGCACAGCTCACAGAGGGTTAACAACATGGCTCGGTGCCATGGCTTCATGGGAATGGAATGTGGAGTGCTGTGTGTGCAGGGCTCCTTTCCCAGCATCCCTCACTGCCCAGGCGCATGCTAATGATCAGTATTATTGAAGCACAATTGATGGGCTAGCAACCAAACAAGAGAAACTAATTACTACTAAGGCTTTATTGTCATTTAATTACAGAAGCTCTATGGAAATTAGTGCTGCACAAAGACACAGCCCTACTTTAATCTCAAATAAAATGTGATGCAGATGAAAAAAAAAGTGTAAGATGAAAGATAGATAAGATAATTTGGCTTTCAGTTCGTTCTGCAGAAGTGATGACTGATTTGAGTAAAGCGTAGGAGGATAAAAGAACGGCTGAGGGTTGTACTAATTTGAACTGGAAATCATCTCAAAACTAAATTTTGTGTGACCTTGGAAAACTAAATAAAAGGTAAATGCCGTCTCTCTTTCCCAAAATTACGGTGGAAAACAGTCAATCAGGCAGTTTGTGGTGTCATTAAATATTGACTTACAAAGCTGCGACTTCTATAAAGTATTTTGGAGAGCTATGATTGTTTTATGACCACTTGAGGTTAATTTCATACTAAACAACAAATTGCAGTGAGGACAGGGTAAGTATGAACTACTGTATAGCATCGACTGCACAGTGGACTTTTGAATGGCGAAATAAATATGATCTTATGTTGCTATTGATTTGCAGGAACACCACAACACAAAGGCCACAATCTCAAGTCAAGTATACGCTGAAGAGTCAGTATTCACATCATTATTTGCTTTTAAAACACTTAAAATCAGCTTGTACCTGAATTTTCAGTAAAGCAGTTACAGCTGTCAGGTCAAACTTTTAAACCTTTAAATGTTTTCAATCTTTTAAATGTCCATCAAAACAAAGTAAGTGCATGATGAATTTGCACACTTAAACCAACAATTGTATTATGTAATCTTATTATTTGTCTTGTATGCACACAATGACTTAATAGAGTTTCAATGTTTTTTCTAATCTTGAGACTTATTTGTTAAGCGCTTCACATAGCTCTTCACAAAAGAAGGAAATTGCATAACATTTTAATCTGATGAAAAAAAATGTGGATGAAAATGGAGGTGTTACAGATATACAGAGGGTGTTTGTTTTTTTTATCCTGTAATTTTAAAACAGTTTGACAGTTGCTTGGCTTTATTATAACTCTAACCTGTAACTTGTAAACACAAATTTGTTATTACAGTTATATGCCTATTTTATGTTGTATGTCTGTTTTTTTGATGGACATTCATCACCAAAACACACAAAAAAAGCAAAACTATCTGAAATTCTGCCAAACCAGGTTTTGCTACTGATGTGCACATGACACAGATGCAGAAGTGCAGGACATTTTGTCCTTTTACCATCTGACATTTAGAATAATTTGATCTGTTCATGCAAACTGTGCGCTCAAGGGCAGCTGTGGTAAGGTGCATGCAAATGACACCATTATGTTAAACTGACTGTGTCTATGTTACTCTCACTCAACAAATTCTAGCAGCTTTCTCCCATATAATCTAAGAATGATTAGTCTACATTATTATTGTTGTTGTTGTTTTTCTAGTAGTTGTTATATAAATTAAATAATCATTAAAATATATTATTAATATAAGATCAGTGGACATGTCTTAATATTCCTGTTTGAATGTAGGGAGATATTAAAACAGTTATTAACAACTGTCTTGTTAGTGAGATAAAATTATGTTTAAAATAAAAATTCTTTCTTATATCTGGGAAGTGTTAGGCCTAACTGAAATCAAAGACTGACCTGACAGAAACTTCGAGATGGCGTTGGCCTTGTATGCTAACCTTTGACCTCTGTGCCAGATTGCACTGACCCTACTAGTTTCAGCGGGGCATGGGAATAAGTAGTGTCCTGTGAGTGGGTCAACAATCTGGTCCAACAGCAGTTAAGATAATGTTTCTGGTAAAATTTATTTACTCGAGGACAAAATAAGGAAAAATATTCCAAATATGGTAAATGCCATCATAACTCTGGTGATGCAGCATGAAACATAAGCCAGTTTATTTCAACACATTGCAAAATTATAGTGATCCTACAATGACCTAGTTTCCCAGAGGTCAGCTGCCATACTTAGGCTGCAGGATTTTAAGCCTTTTGACATCTCAACCACTAAAAGACTGTGTGTTGTTTTTTCTTATTTTTTTCCATACATGGAAAATGCTGACTCTCTAACTAAAGTCAGATACAGTACACTGCACCTGTGAACCTGAACTCGCAGTGGAGAAAAATTCAGGGTTTATTATTTGACTGACATCATGTCCTCATTATGTCATCCACCTAGCAAATCACCCTGTAGCATAATTAAAGAAAATCACCACAGGGCTTACATGCAATGACTCTTGATTTGGTAAAAAAAAAAAGATGTGTACACCTTTCACTTCTGCATGAAGGGCTACAGGAAGACAGAGAAGCTCAGTGAAAAGGAGAGCAGACTTGTCAGTCTGACCACGTTTCATTTAGCACTTCATTTCAAGGAAATTCAAGAGACTCCTCTAATTGCCTATAGCATTTCAGCTCTCATTTGGTGAAGAATCTACCGCAGTCTGCAGGAGTTCAACTCAGTGTTTTCATAGCATTAAAAGGGCCAACAGTTGCACATGGCGATAATGTCAAGTGAGTTAAGGCTTCATTTTTTTAAAACAATGTTTGTATAAAAACCATAAAGATGATGTTGTTTTTATTTATTTTTATGTTTATTATAGTTTGGTAAAATCAGAACAAGTTAGAGGGATTTGCACAGGATTCTTTTCTCTTGCATTATCTCGTGTGATTTTGTGCACATCTAGGAAAACAAGACCTATTCTTATTTCTACTCAGTGAGGCACATTTGCCGGTGAATATTGTTATTCAAGCAGAGAAACTGTGAGTCATTCCTATATAAAGAAATTCAAGCATCCAATCATGGTCTCTTTCAGATGAGCAATTAGGACTCTTTTGAGCAGCTCGAATTATAGAGGTTTTTATTGAGTTGGGAAATAAAGAAAATAAAAAGAAATAAATAAAAATAAATTTGTATTCAGTCTTCTTTTAAATATGACCCAACAGCAATAACAATCATTAAATACATTTTATTTTCTAGTGACTGCACATTTTTGGACAGATGTCAACATTTCATTTTTGTGTCATCCCTTTTCAGGAACTGTTATCCTTCACATCCTCGCAGAAAACTGATGCCAAAAGCAGATCTGTGGATATGAACATAATTTTCTATTAAAAAAACATTTGATTTTCACTCTAAGTTGAAGTCAAAACATGCAGATTCAACGTAATCTCTATCATGGATAGTGGTTAAACAATGCTTTCACTTCTCATGTTGCATCCACCGATTAAATCAAGCATACTTGATCTTTATCTGTGTTGAAAGATGATGCCTGCACTCGCCTCTATCCAGATCCTTTAGGCTATGAAATGAGAACACAAACTTTATCAAATAAAATTTAGATATTGAAATTATTTGTATGGCTCCAAATCTGTACTTTAAAAGAAAACATGTATTTAATCCATACAGTGCATCTTAGATATATTTGAAATATATAATAATCATTTAATACATTTCACTAAGTACTATGTGTTATCAAGTATTTGGGATGTTCATATCTTACACCCAAAATCTGAATTGACTGGATGATTGATCAAATGACTGTTGATTATACTAAACCTCCAACCATAGCTTAGCAACCCTAACTGGGCATTTCAAGCAGCTCTGTCCTGATCTTTATTGAGTTTGGAGAAGTTGAACCAACTACAGCCAAAGTTTTTTTTTACAACATAAGCTTATGCTCATCTCACAGTGGTTAATCTTCATTCCTAAAACCTTTCTTCTTTTACCATTAAAAGTTAAACATACAATTTGAAATTAAAAAAACAATACCAACTTTCGTGTTTGTTAATAAACTAAGTATCCAATCAATTTAATAAGATTGAAGGAAATGTAAAAAAATTTTTTTTTAGTTACAAATGTGTAGCAGCTCATAATTATAATGATACAGCAAACTAACTACACTGCAAAACAAAACCTTTCTGTTTTTTCTACGTGGATCTTCAACTTGTAAGAAAGTTTACTTTGCCCAACCTTTTAGTATAATTCCATGTTGCCAGTGTGTTAATAATATTTAAGTGTATACAATCTTAGGATTGTCACAGAGTGATGAGTCAGTTAGAAACCTTAAAAATTTGTCTAGTGGTGCTAATAGTAGCTTCATAAGATAGCTAGCTGCAGCTAATAGAATCATTTCAGCTGCCAAAATCATGTGTTATCAAAGACTGTGCACCTCCAAAATGAATCACCTGATATTAGATTATAATATGTATCTTTAAAAAGAAAGATTTTACACAAAACACAGTATGATAAAATCTATCATTCTGGAATACTAAAGATATATTTCACGCAATATATCACTGATTTACATTTTCTTTAATTCAATAAGCAAAATTATTCCAACAAACTGTATAAGAGGATTGAGGAGAAAAGTACAGTGTGGGGAACAGGTTTACAAATATTTGTATATGTGTAGTATTTGTATGATTTGTATTAAGTAGAAATGCTGTATTTATTTCCCATGAAGTATTCTGACCATAAAATTACCAGGAGTCTTGGTGATGACTAATTTATACAAATTCAGAAAGTCTTCTGTAACATATTATTTTAATGTGAAAGATTAAACATTATGAAACTTGTGAAAAGTAATTTGTCTGTCAAGACTCCATTAAACGTAAAGACCCACAACTAAAAGGCTTTAAGTTTTTTCTGAAATTTCAATGAGAGAAACTGAAATGGATGTTTTTTGGTGCAGAATGACAACTCAAGGTTATTACGTTCCTAATGCCTCCTCACCTTGGCTTTACAAAGACAAATTGTATTATAATCTCACTCTGTAAGTGGATTTATGTGGTGAAAAATGTCCGTGATTACTTGATTACTGTGCAAGGTATGTGGAAAAATGTGTGTCATGGACAAATTCATATAAAGACCTAGCTGCTCATTTTCATGCTTGTAATATATCGGACACATTACTGCAATTTCCAACTCAGGCAGCATCATGGTGATTATACAAAAAGTTACAATCACATATGCTGTTTGATAGAGAGCCAAGCTAGAGCTTATATATATATTTCTTTCTTTCTTTTTCTTTTTCTTTTTCTTCATATATATATATATAGTTTTTTTTCAGTGTTGATTTCTTGTTAATCTCCATCTTACCTCTTTACTGGCATTAACCAACGAGAAGTTTTAAACGAGATTATGCAATTCTGACCTATTGGAGAGAGGATGCCTGTAGGGATGCCTGAGTGCCTTGTAATGTAAGCACACTTAGTGCTGATGGTTTGGACCTCTATCACCCTGAATGGAGAAAATAGTTTCCCATCAGATCCCTTGAGAGATTGGAAATTAGACTTTTATCGACACTACCTTACAGCAGGATGAAATTTTTCTCCCAGAGACAGACAGAGTTGAAAAGAAGTAGATGTACTCTGTGGGTCTCTGTGTGTGGGTCTCTGTGTTGGACATGTCTGCCTACATGAATAATATATTGCATCTGAACATGCTGTTCAACACTCTTTGGGAACAACAATATCCTTTTAGGACTAATTTCTCATAGGCTACATGCCCTCACCAGTCTCACTGCTTCTTTCCTCCTCTTGACGGACACAAACAAACACATAGACTCACATTTTCAAGGGTGAGAGAATGCTACATTGCCATTACCAGTGAACACAGAGACTAGGGGGATGGGATAAAATCCATCAGATTTGATGGCATGGTGATGTAGATCATGTTTTTTTTTCTTTTCAGCTCAGCTCAGAGAAAAGAAGGCAGAACATAACCACTTTCACTCTCTCACATCCTATGTTTTGAAAGGAAGGGAGCACAATGTACTGAGCTTGTCTGTCTAACATCTCTTTGTGCACAAACACAGTGCCCTTTTACCTATCAGAGTGATTGCCCTACCTTTACGTGATTTAATAGTAAAACACACATACTCTTAATCCGGCTACGCCGCTCTGGCAGTGAAGCTGGGCTTGTAGTCAACAGAAAAAAGAACATAATTATCCAGTTTCTCATCTGTTTGCACAAATACGACAGAAAACCCCTCAAAAACCGCTCAACGCTACGGTAATTTACCACACAGAAACATTGGAAAACAAATGCGTTCAGGAAATGTAGATGGGTTTTTAAGGTCTGAAAGCCACAGCTGCTTGGCAAGCAGAAGCTGGCTCCTTTTGTCTTTTATCTTCTTCTGTAATGTGCACAGGTGCTGCTTAATTCAATTGGAGAACGTTGCCATGGTTTTACATTAATATATTTCCATGTTACCATTACGACTGTTGTCATGGAGATGATAGGACCTATTTGAACTGAAAGCAGAGATGGTTTTATGGGGGTATTGCTCTCTTTCTCTCCCTCTCCTCTCTCTCTCATGCTTTCCTTTTCTCTTTCTATCGCTCTCTTTCATTTGGTTGCTCCATGTCAACTCACATGGTATGCAGCCAGATTTAAGGCTTCACTTCACTGTTCACCCTCCCTTTTTGATATATTTATTTTTTCGGGATGTAACAAAATATTTCTGAAACAGAAGGTACATTACAATTGTACCTGCAAAGATAAGTCACAGTTCTTATTTGAGGGTTTTCACTGCACTGTCTGATTCTGCCGTGATGCACAAATCAAATCCAGGATCGTTCAAACAAGAACAAGTGACACTAAAAAGAATTTTCACTCATGTTCCCATTGACTTTTTTATTACCACTGAACCCATGTTGACTGAATGCCTTTTGAATCTCCAGACAAAATAGTTCTAAAACAAAATGAGCAGGCTAATCAGGCACAAAGGTTGGGCTGCACTGGAAATGGAATTTGCTAAAAATCTAAACAACTATGTAAAATGCAGACATTTTTTGAACATAGCCTACTATGAACATCTAATTGAGACTTGGTTATTCCAATTAAAGTAATTGCACACTTTCATAAAATCAATACCGCTCCCTGGTAACGTAATTGCTTCTTTCAATCAATTTGATGCATTTTCTAGAACAAAAGGCAAAGCAGGGGTATTCAATTTACTCAAGCATACCAAAGTTGATGGAATGCTTGCATTGGCTATTAAGGCATTGGCTGTTTTGTTCTTCTTAAGGATGCCACTGGAATATCTTCAGAGGCAAGTTTAAAGTCACCTTGTTATCTCTGGATTTTGTCTTCAATACCACTATAACTCATTATCTGCACACAAGAGGAGAAACATATTAGTACCCTGGTACCTCACTGAAATGAAATGCAAAATGTATTACAATATTCAGTAACTTTGTTGAAATCAACCTTAGTTTCCGCTAATGAATGTGCTTACACACACACACACACACACACACACACACACACACACACACACACACACACACACACTCACACATGTATTTGCAAGGTGCAACATTACACAGACATACACACACACCTTGCTTGGAAGTCCAAACAAATACAGAGAAAATCTAACAAAAGCACCCATGAGAAACTGGGCTATTCTGACAGCTTTGATCCATCAGCAAACCATGATGCAAAGTAAAGTCAAATGTGTCCTACTTTTCTTTGCATTAACTCAATGTGAAACATTTTCAGAATTCATACACACACTGTATTTCAGGCCACACTTCTGTGCTGTTGTGAAATGAAATAACTTAGAATTAGAAAATGGGTTACAGTCTGTGTCTTATTTCCTCTCTCTCGCTCTCTCTCTCTCTTGCACACACACACACACACACACACACACGCTCATACACACACACACACACACATACCTACAAACATGCACTCTAGATAGATTTAAGGCACCACCTTTTTCTTGTTTTCTGCATTTCATTCCTTTTTTTTTTGGATAATGAAAAATGTCTGATATGAAACTGTAGACTCGCAGCACAGCACCCTGCTTTCTGCTATTCTTATATAAACACAAAGTGACAAGATGGTTACTCTCTCTGCACACTGACAGTTCATTCCGGACTAGGAAAAATGTCAAAAATGTTTAGTCACGGCTGAGTGGACTTAATTACCCTCTCTGGCTGCCTCAGAACTCAGTGCCACTAATGGTCCCAAGCTACAGATAAAATTCCATTTACAAAAAATGTTGCTGCGACAAGATCTGATTTGGCAAATATGAAATATTTACTTTGATGTAATTAAAGTGACAATGCTTATCACCCTTTTTGGTCCCAAATAAAGAAATTGCTCTGTTTAGATAAATATGAAAACAATAATTGTTTGTCATTAAGATCAAGATGAGATCTAAATGTTGTGTTTGTTGTGTCTGGGGATAAGTGGAACAGAGTTATGAAGTGTGCATTTTGAACTTTTATGAATATTTGAATACACAGAGAATCTAGTTCCTAACAAGGTTAGTTACGGAGAGAAAGCAAATTACCTTTTTAGGAAGTACTTAACCTGATTTCGTTCTGAAATGTCAATTGTGTATAACTATATAATTCAAATAATGAATTCATTTTGAGATTGACCTACACATGTATGTGGAACATTATTAAGAAGCATTCACAGTTACAATCAGGCCAAACTCAGTTTTAGTTTTCTTCTGCTGCTCAACATCTGTTTGTATCATTTACGCTTGTACAACTTAAATCAAACTTTAACTTTCTATGGTGCATGAATCAATGCTCATAAATTAAAATATACATAAAGTATATTATACCTAAATTGAACTGCTATTTAAAGTATGAGGACAAAGTATAAAATAAACCTTTAACTTATTACATTACTTTATTGTCATGATTGTGCAATTACAATATTGCCAAAGCATTATACATAAAACAAGATACATACAGGAAACATGCAATAACATGTTTATAATAATTTCTGTGTGCGTGTAGATAGTAAAACAGCATTTCATAATACAACTAGTATACTGTAATCATCATGACCTTCTGCTCAGGCAAACATCAAGGATCTACTCATCAGTGACAGAAAAAGTTTGATGTGATTCACTCAGTTATCAGTTGTTATCTCCCTCTCCTACAACCTACCAGTAAACCAGCAGATTTATTCCAACATATTCTCATCCCACAGAACCAGATAATGATGCTTCCCACTGTGTCAAATACTGATGTCTTTGGGTGATACTAAAGGTTCCCCTTGGTGTCACTATTTGATGCCCCAGTAGCGGCACCATTTGATACCATGGTAATGATGGTGGCTGTTGTCAGACCTGTCGTCATAACAATAAAAATGCTGAGGTATAGTTGCGGAAAACGTCGCAATTTGGTTCCGTTTTAGCAAAAAGGGGGTCTGTGGTGATTTTCTTTACCTGTGTCATGGCCATTGACGTGCTCAAATCTTGGACATCGGCGAGAGGTGCACCTGAGGTTCTGTCTTGAAATCCATCGCAGTCATCTCCACCGTCTCGACGATGTTCAGCTCCAGGTTGTTTTGACTGCACCACAGCACCAGTGTTCGACTTTCTTTCTATGTGCAGGTTTGTCATCATCTTGGACGGGGCCAGAAACAGTCATGTCGTCTGCAAACTTCAAAAGCTTGACAATCAAGTTGCTGGCGGTGCAGTTGTTAGTGTAAAGGGAAAACAGCAGAGGGCCTAGAACTCGTCCTTGGGGAGCACCCAAGAAGGTAATTCCACCACCTTCACCTGGGGTATTTTGTTGCTCAGGAAGCCAACAATCAACTTGCAAATGCAGGAGAGTACAGAGAGCTGGGAGAGTTTGGAGTGCAGGACGATGGTGCTGGACTCCAGGATAAAATCCACAAAAAGGACCCTCAGTGGCCCTGTGATGTCTTTAAAGTGGTTCAGGACTAATCATTCAAAGGACTTCATGATCTAAGAGAGATGTGTGTTCATTTGTACTAATATGTGGGAATCAGAGCTTTTGGGCTGTGGTGCAGTTGTAAAGTCCAGATTGTTGCTGTTGTAAAAAAACTTTTACCTGTCTTGTTGCAGCTATTAGCTCCTAATCTTAAATATACAGCAGAACAAATTCATGATAATGGCTAATGGTTAATGGAGTGCACTTAAGTGTATTTTTACCTTAATGGACAAAGCACTTTACAGTTGTAGTGGTTCTAGATTAAAAGTCAGAAGATATTAGAGATCTAATTCATAAGGGTTACCAAAAGTCATTCCAAATAAACTAATTACTATTGATATGTCACATAAAACCAGAAAATTCAACCTTGTGGTGATTAGTGTCATTAACATGGGTGTCACTGCAAAATTTCATACCAATCCGTCAAATGGATATTTTAGCCTGGACCAAAGTGGATAGAGTTACACTGCTACGGTGGCTAAAGGTCCTATTCTTATCCATAATTGTGTATTTAAAGAGTTGATGTTTCATGGCAAAACATACAGGAAGGTACAATTTTCACACTTCTAGATGAGCTGCTGTTTGCCTCCCCCATAACTCACATCTATCATGTGGAAATGAGTTCATATGCATCACTGCTAACATAATGGTCTTGGTCCTAACATGCAGGATGGCACAATAAAGAAAAATGCACCAACATTAATGAAAATGTATACCATTTAAATGTAGTAAGAGCAATGGCTGAGAGGAAGATGGATCATTATTTATTAATAGTAAATGTCTAAGTGACTGGCTGTTGATTGCATGGGCTATTTTCAAACCTTCTCCATACACTCAATGTTCTGTTTTTGTTGCCAAGTCTAGGAAAGTACAGTATAATATCGTGTTCAGATGCCTTTGGATTTGTTGGCTTAATATTATTCTTCTGGATCTTTCTCTGAAAGTGCTTAATGTGTGAAAATGTAACTATAGAACTGTGTTACATAAAGAAAAGTGCATGGACAAAAACAGAAAAAATACTATAGCTTTCACAGATATTTTAGAACCTTTATCAGAGTTCCTAGCCCACGTTATTATTTTTGGAAATAATTATGAGATTCTGATGTGAGCAGTCAACTGTTGTGTGAAGCTTCTGCGAGGATTGTGACAAAAAACATCAACCACTTAAATGCTGCAATAACAGGTGCACAAGTTTTAGCAGTAAATGTTAAACGGGTGTAAAACAAGTACCCATGCATTCTGTATTGTGGTTGCTTTCTACCTATTTCTTCTCAGCCCTAGTTTTGCAAGTCCATATTTACCTCAGTGAGACTAACATGCAACCCCGCCTGCTGTGCACTGTCTTCATCATCACTCTCCCCCCTCCCTGCTCTCCCTCTCTCCTCATCTCCCTCAGCTTGTAACCTGAATTCAGTAGCGCAGTGGACCAATCGATAACAGGGAGTCTTTTTTTTTTTTCATCCCAGCAATTTTCCTCTGAGGAAAGGGGGAATAATGTGAGCTAACAGTGTGGAAAATCAATGCTCCACTGGCATAGAATAACTTGGAGTCTGGCTGGCAGAGAGCACTGGGCTCCATGAGGCCAGTTTGAGTGATAAAGCCACCCCACGTCCCGTCTCTCATCCTGCATGATATATAGCCGCCCCTGCAGAGCCACACTCACTCGCAACAGTAGGTTAACAGTTTAATTCCCCAAATCCTATGGATTTATACGGTGTCTGCTCATGCTATTTGGATTTGTGTTCACAACGGGCAACTGTGTATTTATGTTTATATGTGCATCAGTATAAT
>OMLM01008726.1:0-16868 GCA_900302695.1 Helostoma temminkii
ACAGACATATCACAGAGGGTGAAAAATACACAGCAGAAAAAATGGTAGATGATAGATCAAGAGAAGAGAAGAGAAGAGAGGAGAGGAGAGGAGAGGAGAGAAGAGAAGAGAAGAGAAGAGAAGAGAAGAGAAGAGAAGAGAAGAGGAGAGGAAAAGTCCTCCAGTCTACCCAAACAGTGGCCAAAGAGTCCTTCTATGATCTAAGGCCTGCAAATTCAAATTCCACCAATATCTGATTATATTATACATGCACAAGTCTGAATGGATCTTTAGATTTTGTTGTATGAAACTGCTCATGTCACATTTTTTTATCAGAATTTAAATTTTGCCTTGAGAATTGTAATCCTTGGCAGAAAGAGAAGGAAGATGGAGAGAGGTACAGCAGAGAGTCATGAGGTGCGAGCAAACGAGAATCTGGACTTCTCTCTCTGTGTCTCAGCACCGTGTAGCAAGACATCGCAGCAAGACACAGTAAACAAGTGTATGTGTATATGTGTTATAGTGCGCATCATCAGCAGGGATTCAGGCCAATCCTGTCTTACCACCGAATGACTGTGGAGAAAGCTGCTGGAAACTCTCTTTCACACACACACACACACCACGAGTTGGTACCAATCAAAATGCTGCATAGATACAAACATCATATTGTACTGCAGGTGCGTTAATAGCAGCAGAGTTCAACAGAAGACATGTTTACTTTTGTGTGGTTTTAGGGTTTAATCAATCACCTGTTGACCTGTTTTATTTTAATCTATTGCCATTTTCTCTTCCAGAAAAACTGACTTTAAATTATAGCTCAATTTGTGTCCGACAACTATTAAAAATAAGACAAATGAGCTGTTTTACTGGGTGATATGTTCTTTATTGCCATGAACACACACTGATTTACCTTGATTTAGACCCACATGCAACATTCTGTTGCCACATATTCTAACTAGAGACCAAATGTTGATTTATCTGCTACTGAAAATTTGCTGCAAACTAGTCTTTTTTCAAAATAAAACTCGTTTACAAAGGTTTTAGTAGGAAATATGTGTGATTTGATTGGCTGCCTCCCAGTCTCTCCTCACAAGGCGGCAGAGAGCTGGACACCTGCGGGGTTTTGCAGCTTTTCACATCAGGTTCAAAGCAGGACTGAACAAGCAGGCTGGTCTATTTAAAAGAGAGTCTCAAGATTCTCAGTCGTCCAGGTCATGGTTGTCCCATAGGTGCTGTTCAGTGGCAGCTGGACTGGCCTTGAAGGAAGATAAGTGTTGGCTATCTGCAGGACACTGAAGCAGTCCAGAATATTTCACACTCTGTGTGAAGTAACTGGATAGTGATACTTCAAGATGGTTATTGGGTTATCCATTTTTCATAATGCCTTGGAGTTACTAAGGAGGGAAAGGAAGGACAATGGGGAAGGACGATGACGGTGGGAGAGTGAGGGAATGAAGGACAAAGAAAGAGACGGACAGAAAGACAGAGAAGAGTTTAGTGTCTGTGTGTGTCTGATCCAGTAAATCCAGCCGAGTCAGACACAGATCACAGCACTGTCTGTCAATCTCGATCTACCACTCTCTCTCTTCTCTCCGGCCATCACCCCACTGTCTCTCTGTCATATGCTCCTTTGTTTTTCTTCTCTCTCTCTCTCTCTCTCTCTCTGTCACACATGACTGTTCACACAGATCCTCTGGCATCTCACAATACACTCACTCTCTCTCTTTCGGACACACACCCGTACACACCACTCCACAGGCACACAAACACACAGATACACTCACATAAGTACTCATCCACATGGACACACTGTTACGCACTTTAATACACACACACACACACACACACACACACACACGGTCCTTGACTGACAGGGCAGGCTTCATGCAGCTCTTTGACATTCACAGTGTGTCAGTATGAAAACAGAGAGGATGAGGGGCTTCAGTTGCAGAATAGAGCTGCTTTTACGCCTCACACACTTGTGCACACACAGACACACACACACAGACACACACACACAGACACACACACACACACACACACACTCTCTCTCTTTTCTATCTGCTGACGATTCTGCACAAACCCACATAATTTATATTTGCATTTCAGCAGCCATTTATCGATGGCTTTACTTTACATTTGAAGAAACTCCTTGACACATGGAGGCGTCTGCAGAAAAACTGGACAAATAACTTCTGCTAACAATCTGAGTGGAGGAAAACTCCAGCAGTTGTTTCCAAATGAGTCAGATTTTAGGGAAAGTGAAAAAAGTGACTTCATCAAGTGTGGAGTTTTCATATTACTAATCCTGTGGTTTGGGAATCTGTCTACACACAGCCTCTAAAGAAGGCCTAGTAATAAACTCTAAATACAATCATAACATTTTCAAGTGGACCAAATGTAGGAATATTTTGTTGTGTTGAAGACAGAATGTTTTTTTGAAAGCCATAATCGAGCAGCCCTAAACATAAAGACTTTATTTCGTTGGCCACTTTTTGGCCAACAAATTAAAATCTGATTACTCTACGCTATGCTAAGATTATATTTGATATTTTAAGCTCAAAACTCCCCATGCAACATGCAAATGCGCTTCTTTTATTTTTATTATTATATCACCTTTCTTCCTTTACAGTGTCTGTGTACCAACAGCTACAAAGCAAACCTCTAGACGTTTTGTCTAATAGTTATTGTCACACGATGTCAAATGTCACCGTGGTTCAAATCCCAATTTCATAAAATTCAAGGCAGCTTAAAAGTTTTAAGAACAATACAGTGCTGCCACAACTTTAAAAGAATCTTCATGTTTGAAAAGTGGCAGAAAATTTATGTTACAGTTGATTTCCAGCGAAATCAAGTGGAAACAGTTGGCAGAAAATGTCTAAATGAACTGAATGATGTGGAAAATGTTCAGTAGAAGTGTAAAATCTTTATTGTGTATTTACTGGGATAAAACATGCAGAAGTTTTGTTCCCATAGAGACCGACTGCAGCTGCTTTAACCTTGCTAAAAGCCCATTTAAATAACCCTAAAGAGACGTCTGGCTGATATAATCGTTTGGCTTAATGTGAAACCACCCAGTTCAGAGCTGCTCGTTTAAAACACTGCTGATAAAGAAGAAGGACAGATTTGTCTTTTCTGTTTCCATCTGTCTCTATTCATATCTGTGTTAATACAGTTATCTGGGAGAGAGTGTGTGTTTAAAATGATGGATAAAGTGATGCTCCTTGTTAATTCACTGAGGTGTTGCCTGCGGTCGCTATGCCCTTCACATCTCATGCAATCAGAGGCATTTATCCAAAGCTCTGATTGGAGGAAACATGGGGAAGAAGCTGCAGATGTGATGTAAAATATTGTTGCATGTTCACCTTACTGTTTTTCTTCATTGAATTTTTTTCCTTTTCTGACGGGAAAGTCAATGAGATTTTTTTCCATTCCAAAATTTCGTTCTCATTCTGTTTTCTCCTTCCTTTTGCTATGTGAAGCATTTTTTTCTTTTTCTTTTTTTTATCCCACATCTCTCTGTCTTTTCTTGTCTGTCTATTTCTCAATCTCCAGATCTTTCAGAGTCAAGGAGAAGTGAAAAACATCATCTCCATCCAGACAGCAACTTGTTGAAAAGGAAATAAATCTTGGACTGAAGTTTCGGGGGCAAACATGCAGGAAGACGACATCTGAGTGCGGGATTGAAGTCCAAGTTGAAGGGCAAGACTAAAACGTGTTAAAAGACACAAAGAAAGTCATGGTGTGTGTTATTTTTGGAGACGGGAAAGGGGGGTGACTTTCCTTTGTCATTTTGACTTTTAAAAACCATGATTTTTGGAGAGAAAGGGACTTTTTAAAAGCGCACAAACCCACATAGAGATGGAAATTTTTTCACCACCAAAGCTACAAAACAACATCACACAATCTGTCATTTGTTTCAGTCGGGTTAAACTGACATGTGGCAGTTGGTTAAGGCAGAAGTTATTATTAATTTGCTCATTGTGTTGTTTAAACCTTTTTTGATATTTGGCATATTAATTTAGTTCTCTTTTGAAATGTTTTCATTATATATTTGTTGCTGTTGTTGCTTATTCTATGATACCTGCCTTCTGTTTGGATGACATTAATCATGTAACCATCTCAACTGGTAAAACTGGTCATAGATTACTCAAATAACTTGCTTAATTTACCAATCATTGGGAGTTTTTCTTGTAAAACCTGATTCATTCACAACCACGTGAACCAAAAGTAAAGAAAAAATTGTGAGGCACCTGAAAGTAAAATGGAAACTATTACTACAGCATCAGAATTTAGAACAAACTGACGTTAAATTATCCAAATAATTCTATTTAATTTATTATAAGCTGCCAGTAGTGTGAATTTATTTATCTAGAAAGATTAATAATGAATATGAGGCTGAAGTCTCACACAACCCTTACAAAGCCGTTAGTATAATGGATAATGGTGGATGGATGGATGCATGGATGAAGCTACATTTTTGATCTCTCCTAAAAAGCCACCCTCTCTCCTAAAAATGATGTTTCTATACAACTGAACACCAATCCCGATTACATTTTAATTAGAAACGTGATTGAAACCGGATTACGTTTTACAATTAACATAAATGATGAGTTGCAAATATGTCGATACTTACTATCAATAACATCAATATACTTAAAATCAATTACATGATTTTACAGGCAACATTTTTCTGTTTGCCAAACTATCCGACCTACAACAACCCTTTTTCTCTTTTGCTAATATATCGATCTTGCAGTTCAGCATACTGATATATGACTCCAACTTTATTAAGGTGTTTTATGGTTGTGTTCAGACACTCACGGCACTGGGTTAGGGTCAGGGAAAGATTGTGAGCTGGGAATTAGCGAAAGATGTAACAAACACATCACACACAACGTCTGCATAAAAATGTACACACAAACCTGATCGGTCTCTAACCTTAACCAAAGTATTTTTCATGCTAAATCCTAACCTCAAGCTGGACTCTGGTCTCGATCTTGCGTCTGCCAATTGCCAGTCCTGCACGTTATACGCCCACCATTCACTACAACCACCATGGGTGCAACTCAATCCCTGTTAAATAGTGTGACATTTCATTCATTCACAAAATACATTGCCTGACAACAACTTTTTATGATTCTGATATTATCAGCTTTTCTTAATCTGCAAGAATCACAATTCTTTACATAAATGATAAGAGTTTTTGAAAATAATTCTATGAATATTTGTTATTGCTTTTAAATAAATTCTGCTGGTCAATTAAGATAATATTGTAAATGCAACCTGCAGGCTGTTTACTGGAAAAGCTGGCACTGATGGCACCAACAGTCAAGCTGTGATTATGATCAGATTTTCAGGACAGGCAAGAAGCAGAGAAATAAAATGAAAGTAATTCAACAAGAGAGAGTTCGAGCCTCGTACAGGTGCAATCTGTGTGTGCTGTACTCAAGTGTGTGTGAAGGGTGCATTTCATTTTGAGTTGATGTATATCTGTGTATTTAGCTCTGTGTGTTTGTGTGTGTGTGTGTCTGTGTGTGTGTGTGTGTGTTACTCAGAAACACAGAGGCAGAATGCCCAGAGTCTCCATTACAAGGACAATATTTCCTGTCATATCTGATTTACACCATGGAGAGGAAGGAGGAGGGAGAGAGGGGAGAGGACGGGAGGAGATGAAGGAGGAGCAGCATGACACACTGACTGAGAAAATTAAATAGAAATGTAGTAAATCAAACTTACATAATAATGAATTTTACTCAAAGTACTAAACTTGTAATTTTAAACCTCATTCTTGACGCATTTCTCAGCATTGTTCAAACATTTCATGTCATTGTATTTGCATTCCTGTGAATTGTTAGTGGTGGAGTCTGCCTTTTTCTTGCAAAATACAAGGAATTGATGTGTGCACATACTGAACACGATGTAGTAGACAAAAGCTAACACATGTCATTGTCATGGAGAAAATCTTTACAGGTCAAAAGCTGGAATCTGAATTTAATTAACCATTTAGCTCCATTTGACCGTCTTCTTTACTCATCTCTAAATGCATGGACAGATGGATTACTGAACAGACCTATCGCACTTAATCCCATCGCAGGGAGTATAAAGCTGCAAAATGAGCAGGGAGATAAAAACAGATGGCAAAAGCACCACAAAACAATTTAAGCTACACCTAAAACACAAAGCACACCTACATTGAAACAGTGAGACATAAAAGGACAACAAAGGCATACAAACCAATTAGCTAGAGATGCAAAATGACTAAAAGTGGTGCAAAACTAGCCTAAATACATACTAAACAACTAAAACCAGATGTAAAATGACTAAAAAGAGACTAAACTACCACGAAGAGACACCATCTGTGGACCTTCCTCTTATGTATGATGGGTCAGGTCCTTTGACATGTGTCATAATCTGTCCATGTCTAAAATGTAACAAAATGTCTAAAATGTTTAGCTGCATTATAAAATCACATAAATATTAAAGCTCCAATATAACTCCAATATGAGCCTGATTTATTAATTTATTACAGCGATAGTCACATTGATAACCAGGTCTGAAATCTGCATGTGTTAACAATGCTCTCTTATTGTTTGCAGAGTCATGAGGAGCTGGACCATTTTGCATTTTCTTGTTCCAGAAACATAAAAGATCAGAATGGGATTACTACTAAACACTGCTTTGGACTACTTGATGACATTGTGCAGGGAAGGAGGGGTGAGAAAGAGGGAGAGAAAAAGAAGGAGGGCGAAACAAAGGTTCAGAGCTGCTGTCGTCCTCTGATACTCAAATCTGAGCTCCTCAAATCAGCTCAAGGAGGAGTCGCCATTCTAATTACTGTGTGGGTGTGTGTGCGTGTGTGTGTTTGCTAGCCAATCACAGTCTAATTCCTAGTGAAAAGAGCAAGCAACACTGATGTAATGGATCAGAGCCAAGACGCTGCTCAGCTATTACATAGTCTCACACACACACAGGCTGTGTGCTCAGTATTTCACACGCTGAAAGCCAACACGTGTGTTTGAGGGCTTTCTCCATAGATTATTCATGTATTCATGCATAACTGGATTCATGCATGTCAATCCTGTGCGTGTGTGTGATCGCATGTGTGTGTCTCCTTGACCAAATCACATTATCTGAGCCACTTCCCTTTGATAGGAGTCATCCTAAGCCACCAACAGTGAGCAGGTTTGTGTGTGTGTGTGTGCGGTTTTGTATTTGCAGTGCAACATGAAATTTTGTTACATGTCAGACTACTAAACTGTGATAGGAGAACAGGAAGTTCTTCATCTCCTTCCTCCTTCTTTCTTTTCTAATAATTTTCCTCATCCCCTTTACCGTTCATGCTCTCCTCCTAACTAATCACTTTCTAAAATGTTCTCATCTTCTTTCTCCCTTCTCTTCTCATAGCCCTTCTGTGCTCTCACTTCATTCCTGTTCTCCACCTTGCTTTCCTTTTCCCTTGTGCCTCATTTTTTTCCTGTTACCTTTTCCCCTGTTTTCCCTCTTATCACCATCCTTTTCACCTCCCTCTCTCCTCTCTTTCCTCTTCTCCTCCTCCTCTCTCCCCTCATCCTTTCACTTCCATGGTAACGGACAGTCAATGAAAAAGGCATTCAGTAACCAAGGAAACTTAACACAGAACGTGTGTGTGTGTGTGTGTGTGTGTGTGTGTGTTTTGTCTCCGTGGGGAAAGTGAATGGCTGGCAAGACACAGAGGAGTGCTAATGGACACCATGAATGAACCAAAGGGAGGTGGGGGACAGAGAGGGAAAGAAAGAGAGAGAGAGAGACTTCCTCCGATTCTGGTTTCTGTAACTAAGCCCAGCACACAACATAAAACTTACATAGTATGACTTGTTCTGTTTTAAATATAGACAACACATCTACACATCTATACAAAAAAAATTCATCTTAATGTTCAGTCTGTTAGAACATACCAGCAAAAGTGTTTAGAATTCCTAATAGCAGACAGTACAGCAGAATGAAGAAAGCTACAATATGAGCAAACTTTAAATTTGACCCAGAGTCGCTGACCTCAGTCACGTTGGATGATTGTTACGATGGAGTAGCTGAAACCAGCTTTCCCTTCACTGTGCATCAATAAATAACATAAATAACAGGCTCAGCTGAGCTGTGAAAATGCAAATGAAATGAGAAAAAAATTGAGCTGTCTGTGCCAATGTGTTTTTCCATGTACTGTAAATAATCGCAGCAATGTGGCGGCCGCGTGTTCTGCAGATAAAAATTACAGAAACCAGCGCAGCTGAACTTCAAAGTGCAACACAAACACAGAAGAGGAGGGAGACGGACGAGTGGGGCATGTAGAGAGGGAGAAATAAGGAGAAAAATGAAAGAGAGAAAGGTATAGAGAGGGGAAAAGACAGATAGATAGAGAAGGAGAGAGAACATATTGCCACTGTGTCAATACAATATATATGCTAATCACGCCTTTAGTATATGTGTGAATTTCATTACACATAAAGGACTAATACAGTCGCAAAGAAAAACAGCGTGCAGCCCTAAAACCAACGACTGTCAAGGTCATTTACTGCAGAGCAGAAATCAGAAACACCATGACAGGAGGAGAGAAAAGATAAAGCTCCTGAATCTAATTATGATATTCAACAAAATGTTTTACATTACACAACCAAATCAGCGCTTAAAAGTAAACTAATACAAAGTCTTGCTGTTGACATTACTGCCGAACAATTTACAAAGCAATGTCCTGGATTCTTAAAGCCCCGATCAGACTGAGTACTTTTCAGAACCCTGGGGAAGCTTTTTGTAATTGTTTTTAATGAGAGCAAAGCGCTTTTGCATTGCTGAGCATTTTTAGCAGAAGAGTCCCGAATGACTCCAGTTGTTTTTTTTTAACATTGTCCATTGAAATGATTAAGAAGTGAGGTCCCGGTCTTGAAGTGACCATCATTCAGTCCAGCCAGTGCACTGCCTGTGATCTCTCCTCTATCACATCTTGTGCTCACACTGTATCTTTAGCGCTGGCTGCTTTTTTTTATGCAGATGTTCAGCGTTGATGATCAGTGACAATGATGATGAATGTTTCTATAAATATGTAAAGATGTCTCATTTGTTTTTAGTTTAGAGGTTAGGATAAAGACAGTGATTCAGCGATTGCTGAGTAACAAAAAACATTCAGCAAACAGCTTTTTTGTTGTGTTCTTAACTGTGTCAGGCATCAACAACAAAGGCAACGTGATACAACTTGTGTTTTTCCAAACTGCCAAAAGCACTCTGTCTGATTGGGCACTAAGGGTCTAGAAGTTTGACTTTCATTAGAGGAATAATGCTTTTAGAAAACGTGGTTTAAAACTAGTGTTGAGTCTCACTGTCAGAGTAATCACAGGTTGTGTAGTTCCTCACCTGGATATGTGCTTTAAACTTCCACTTGTAACTTGCAGTTGAATTCGCAAATCTACAAAGTCACAAAATATTGTCTGTACAGGACTTTCACGACGTGTGAGGTCTGTAATCAGTAAGAACAGCTGGACGTGACGATGCTGGCAGTGAAACAACTCATGATGTTTTCCACAGTTTTGGCGCCTGCCTCTGTCTGATGCTGAGGTTAAAGTGGCGTTGTACAGAAATAGCTTCTAAACCGTTCCACCTGTACTTTCATCTCCTCAATTAACCAACAAGCTCCTTTGTGTTCCATGTTGACTCTTGTTCTTTAATCCAGGTTTCCTCAACACACTTTATTACATTCTTGCTTGTAGGTAAAATAGTGATAACTAGCAGCTGCTCATGTACAGTGACAACTGACTCGCACATTCACATTTCCACATGCACACAGGTTGAAACCCAGGTGCACACTTGCATCTCTATATATTCCGCAATGCTCACACACACACTGTGAGTTAGCACAGCCACAGTATGGATATACAGCATAAACAGCCAGCTAATTCATATGTATGGGTTTCACTGGAGCTCTGTATGTGTCCAGCAAGACAGCTCACAGCCATGAACTGTCAGTGTCAGGGCTTTTCTCTCTATGTGTGTGTGTATATAAATGTGAGTAGAGAGACAGCTGCAAGCCATGAGATGTCAGAAGGTGCGTGTGCGCACTTCCACCAGATTTCAGAAGAAATCAACAGCTCACTACCTTCTACACCTCTCTCTCTACCTGTCTCATCACTTCTTGTTTATGTCTCTCTGACTCATTCTCTTTCTAAATTTTCTCTTTGTTCCACAGTTGATGATCTTTTTTTTTTCTGAAGAAAAAGCAATGTGGATTCAAGAACCTAGGAACATGCCGGGAAATACCATGTAACTCAAGCAAAGGTTATTCAGATATGGTGATGTTACTGTTATCTGGTATAAAAAGAGAGAAAGTAGAAAAGTTGCCAATAGAAGCAAAATGAAAAATGGAGAAATAAGCTTTTGTCTTTACTCACTACTTTTTAATGTGAATTTTTGCTTCACTATGACATTTCGTTTTAGTGCTTTTGTCAGGCCACGTTTTTGCTACATGTGTTTTTGGTGAAAAAGCTGTGATCTAACTACTAACTGATGAAAACAAATCTAACACAACAGCTATAGATGCTTATATTCCTCACAGGAGCAGTTGCAGGACAAACCAGAGCATAAAAAAGTGGATCTTGGACTTACATATTTTGGATGCAAACACAGAGCTCAAAATAATGTTAAATGGGCTACGAGCTGCTGAGACAGATGCATGATAATGTCATATTGTGTCATCACCACTAGTCATCAAACCACAGCCCAACGTATGACTACTACTTGTGTGTGGAGATATATATATATATATATATATATATCCCTCTCAAAACGCAAAGATTTGCAGAGTGGAAGTGTGATTAAAGGCCAAAATTGTAAGAAAATTATGCATATTGAAATATATCTGCATTATAGTGTGTGTGTGTGTGTGTGTGTGTGTGTGTGTCAGTGTCAAGAAAATATGAGAAAATAAACCATTTACCACATGCAGGGCAATTATTCCTGAAAAGAATGACTGCAGGGGCATTTAGGTTCTCTTTCTCTCTCTCTCACACACACACACACACACACACACACACACTTACTTAACTACACACAAAACAACGACAAAACAGACTGACACACGAGATACAAACAAATTCCCAGACAAACTGTAGATCACCTGCATACACAATCACACACAGAAAATAAACCCAAACACATACCAATACACACCCACAGTCTTACAAAGTCACAGCCTGACTGACACACACACATGCACAAAACTATGGGGGAAGACAGCGATGCGGTGGTGCGTCGAGGAAGCGTGGCCGTTTGACATTAATATTTATGGGCTGCTTTGCAAAGAGAGAAACATTGATAAGCTGCAGTTTTGAATATTAACGCTGACTTTATTTAAAAAAAATGCATTAAAGCAAAATATTCTGGTCAAATTAAAGAAAGAGAGAGAGAGAGAAGGAAGAAAAACACCACAGCGAGCTGTGTGGGTGAGCTCTGGAGACTGGCAGCGGGAGGGAGAGAAGACAGAAAGTTAGCTCAGGATTTGTGTGTGACTTCTTCCCTAACACTGTTTCGTGTGGAGCTTGTGGTTAAGCTACTTGGACTAACAAATGAATAGTTCAACATTTTGGGAAATAAGACACAGTGGCATCATCTTTTGTTATTGCTATGATATTGTGTGAATCTTAGTTATAGCTGATGGGACATGATGGTTATGTGGAGATAAAACAAGCATAAACTTGCAGACAAACAGTAATGACAGCTTTTATACACTACTTCCCATGTGCCACTGGTACCTATAATTACAATCCTTCCTTCCTCTTTCTAAACTAAACTAAATGATTTTTATATTTTTCATTTTTCTCCAGGTTAGTGGAAAAAGCCTCTGTGTGTAGTGTCCTTAATGTCTATTTGCTGCACTGAATGTTTCTTTGCTTGTATATATGACATGTATGTTGAGTGCATGAAATGGTTTTAAACCATCGCCTCGTACACACGGATATCAGGACGGAATGGATGCTTCAACCTGTCAAGTTCAAATAGAGTAAAAAAGCTCATAAAAGCTCATCCATCCACAACTCCTGCCAGACGAGAGCGCTGTGCGGTGTTATTTATTAGGGTTAGGCAGTATTATGGTATCCCAGGATATTTAAAAATAGCAACAGTGTCCCTTTAATTACCATCATCAATAAAATCTGCTGTCCAAAAAAGCTGGACTTCTTGCCAAGCTGGAGACCAAATGCACTTTCCTTGAGTCTGCACCATGAAGGATTCGGGGGAGAGGACACTGCTTTACATGAGATAAAGACGCAGTAGACAATTATGGCTCTTGTGGCTCTGTTCCTCTCCAAGCATTATAAACATTACATGCATCTAGTTTCAGGTCTGTGTGCCAGAATCGGTAGGCAGACAGTATCACCATATACCAGAGCATCATTTTGGAAACCTTCTCTAAAATACTGCAACTCCACCTCTGAAAATAATTGTACAACTTTGTTATGAACATACACAAATTTGGGCAACCTGAGCTTTGACTTGTCAACACATACGAAAGTCACTGTAGTTCTTTCTCTTTCAGCCATTACAGCATTTTACATTTATACTATTTTCTGTACAACCAAACAAACTCTCTCTCTCTCACAGACATACACACACACACACACACACACTTGAACACACAATGTCCTGAGTGCAGGATCAAGACGTTCTCTCTTGGCTGAGTGCCTGGATGAGGTGAAGCAGAGAGGCAGCCACACACAGACATATACACAAATTGCTTTGTGACCTTGTCTGAAAGCCGCACACTAAATACTGGCAGAAATAATAAGACAGAAAGAGGAGAGGAGGGATGGGACAGTGTGAGAGAGAGAGGGGGAGAAGAGCTGAGGTAGACTACAGTAGGAAAATATGACAGAACAGAGAACTGGTGGAAGAAGAAACTGAAAAAGAAGTTAGAAGAAAGGATAAGAGGGGATAAAAGAAAGTAAGGGATGAGCCAGAAGGTGGGGAACCACTAATTCAGACTAAAGTGTAAAGAAAATGGTCAAACTGCTTGCATTAAAAAAAGAGCAGAGAAAAGAACCTAAAACCTAAAATGATGAAAAGGAAGATGAAACTTCAACAATTAAAAAGAAAATAAGCAGACAAGAGATTAATGTACCAAAAGGTAAAATGAAGATCATCTAGAGAACATTAGAACAAACTAACAGTTGAAAAGTTAAAGACACGGATGCAATGACACACAAATAGAAAAGCATGTGGAGACAAAAAAGCAAAATGAGGAAAGAGGAAGAAAACTCAGAAGACAGAAGGACAACAGAAGGAAGAAAGTAAAGATCCACATAGTGTGAAACAACAGAATGAAATTAGAATCTAGGTCGTCCAGGTTTAACTCTATTTTCCTCTCAACGGGTCAAAAGTTCATCTGTGTTCTGTGATTTCCTTTTTTATTTCAGGCAACGCGAGCTGAGACGTTCCAAAGAAATGCACTAGAGGAGAGAAAAAGCAGAGCGGGTGGAGGAAAATGTGACAGAACAAATGATCAAGCCAGAAGAAACTGAAAATATATTGACTAGAGAGAATGTGCAACACATCCTCACCCTCCTCGAACCTCAGAGCCAACAGGCGTAAAAATCTGGAAGTGTTTATCAGAATTTTCAGCTTGTATTTACACCTGTGTGTTTGTGTGTAACCTGCATCCATCAGAGGAATTGTGCTCTTACAGCATCTCCCAGCCTCTCAAACCTAGCCCCACCACCGCTCCTTCCTCCCCCCTCACTCTAACTCCCCCGACGGGCGATTACAAAGCTCACTTGTTGGGAGATGCTGGCTGTTGTGTGGTGAACAAGTCTCTCCTCTATCAGCGGCCCCCGTTGTCCGAAGCACCGCGCTGATTTTCATTAGCGATAGCAGCTCGCACAAATCAAAAAGTGGAGGCGCTCAGGGCGCTGCGCCACGCTCCTTTAATTTCCTGTTGTGGGAGACTGAAGGATTGTGGGGCAGCGGTGAGAAACAGGAAGCATGATAAAGCCATCACGTGTCCGCCTTTGGAGGAGAAGGGTGTGTGGGAGTGAGTGTGTGTTTGTATGTTTGTGTTGTGGTTGTAAAGTGAGTTAAGTCATGAGGCTCTGTGTGTGTGTGTGTGTGTGTGTGTGTGTGTGTGTGTGTGTGTGCGTGTGTGTGTGTGACAGAGGTCATGCTCAGTCGTGCATTTCCAGTTTTTTTTTCTTTCTGTTCTTCTTGTACTTCATAAGAATCCTGTGCAGTCATGATGGATCTCTGACCTGCTGCTGCATGGTGCATTTAGCTCCGCAGTTGCCTCTTCCACGTTGTCATGGCAACCGCGCTACGAACGATTACTAGGTGGGGGGGGCCTTTTTGGGAATTATCATCAGGCATCTGTGAAACTGTGGATAAATGTCTTAATAATGTGAAACTGCATCGATCCTCAGAGAAAATCTCCTTTTTTAAGCCTTGCAGATTTTAATTAAAAGCCTTGAACAGGATTATTGTGCTAATGCAGCATTTCACAACTAATGCACTTATTAAGAGGCTGGAATCATGTGTGTGACAATACAAACATACGCACTCACACTAAAGCTGCACTCTGTTGCAGCTTTAAGTTATGGTAATTTAGAAATTTAATTCAATACAGCAAAACAATTGTACAAGTATATATTTCATTATATGTCTGTGTATTAGAACTCTTAGAAATAGCTTGTGCTCCAATATACGGTTACACACACATACATTTGCACGTGACACATGCAAACCCACAATCAAAGTGGAGTCTGTGAACTCAACTGGTGTGCTGCCACAGCAGATGAGGCTTTTTCCACACTTGGCAGGCTGTCTGTGCGTGTCCACTCAACACGGAGCACCTCAACGTCTCATTATCCAACACACAGCTGCAGTTTCAGACCTCATTCTCTTTTATTCTCACACTGTCTCTCTATGTTCTTTTACATATTCCATCTTTCTCATCTTTTTAGCTGTTTCTTGCTCTCGTTTCCTCTCACAACACGTAAAACACAGTCGGATAAGAGGAGAAATAACTGCTCGTCTTTCTGTAATGATTTTTAATTTAGCGGGCCGTCTGGGGAGCAGTGCTCCTGGCAACAACACTGCAGCTCCAACATGTGAGGGAATCAGATTTTTCTCCAAGAATCAACCTGAGAGAGAAACACTGATAAAGCAAAGTTGTGATAAGTACAATTTAATCTTCCATTCTGCAAGTATGTGAGGTGGAAAATGTGCTGTGTCTTCCAAATGTAATAAATACATGGGAAGTGTTTATAAAGGGAAAATATTATAAAGATATTAATCTAAGTAGTTCGAGATAAAAGATGGTTTGTCAATAAAGGCTGACTTTACAAAACTTAGAGAGGAATTCACAAACATAAACTAAAGACAAGCTTAATATAAGTTCGAGGCCAAAGTGGGAAGGTTCATGGGGTCATTCAAATATTCAAGTGCTGAACTAATCGACCAGCATCATCGTCAGGCCTCACTGTTAGCAGGAGCAAATACAGCAAGTACCAGTTTAGCCGGGGAGCATCTGTGCAAACGCACAATGATAGGTTCATCCAGAGGAACACAGACAAAAGCACATTTAGCCGATTCAGTATCAATCCATACATATTTAACTTCAAAGGTTCCTCAAGTAAGTAAACTTCACCTAAACCTAACCCTTTATCTTGCTCTTGCTCTTAGCTCCGAAAAAGATGTCTAGTCCCCACAATATGATTGTGTTAAGAGATTTATGCCCAGTGTGCATGTACACTCCCCACTGGGACAATGCCGAGGAGGCAGATTTAACCAGTGCAGGAGGTGGTTGTATCAGCATGTTGAATCCATTACACAGACACGCAGAGGCACATGAATCGGACATAATATGTAGATGTAAATATGTACACATGTGAGAACCAGGTGTGGCGAGATGTGTGAGTGTGTGTGTGGCTAAGTCCAGGCTGTAATGGTCCATGCTAATGAAGCTAGCGTCTGGGCTAGCATGCCAAATCTGCTAGCAGACAGCGCCATTTGACTCCTCTAACTGGATTATGCAAATCAGACGCTCATCACAGCTCTGGGAAACGAGTGACATATAATTTATACCAGAGTGTGAAAGGACCGCTCTCGCGCGCGCACACACACACACAAGGAAAAAAGACATGCAGGTATCTGACACATTCAGACCTGGATCTGTTAGTGTGTCAGATGTGTCAATGCAGAAACACATCCTATAAATTTCCCTGATGATTATGATACAATGAAAAAGTTATAATTTGAAAATCCCTTTACTTCCGTCCTATTCCTTCCCATTTTGTCATTGCCACCTCTCTTCTAGTCATCCTTTACCTGCAAGAACAATTTCCTGTCGTCCTTTCCTTTATTCTCCTTCTCTCCCTTCTCTCCCTCCTCCAACCCTTTAACACACTTGTCAAAGTTAATTATTATAAGCCAAGTCAAAGAAAGTACTATATACTGTACAGAACCTCCTTCTTGATTCATTTTCCTCTATATTTCTCTCTCTCTCTTCACTTGCCTTGAATCTCTTCCTTTCCTCACTGCCTCCTGTCTGCCTAACAGGGGGATCTGCTTTCCTATCCTAATGTCCTTTCTTCAATCATGTTCACTTCTTTCCTCTCATCCTCTCTTGAATCTCTCCTTCCCTCCCTGTGCTTACTCCTTTCTGCCTTCCTTCCTCCCATCCTTTTTGATTCCCTTCGTCTTACTTCCTTTCTGCTTTCCTCGACCCATTCTCCCCCTCGTTCCTTCCTCCAGGCTGCCTGAACCCTTCCTCTCCATCATTCGCTCCCTCCTCCTCTTCCTCAGTAACTCCTCCTTTTTTCCACTTTCCCTCCTCCTGTAACTCTTTAACACACTTGTCAAAGTTCACCGTAATTCGTTACAAA
>OMLM01008726.1:28019-52455 GCA_900302695.1 Helostoma temminkii
GCCCAACCCCGAAGTCTTTTGAAGCAAACCAGCTCCCTCAAATTCCATTAGTCTGTTTTGTATTAAAAATAAGAAAAAGTGGGAATCAAACCATTAAACAATGCTCTCCTCAAGTAGAGGAGAACTTCAATCACCTCCCCTCGCCCCTCATTCAGCGCGGCTAGCATAGCTGGCTAATTAGTTCTGTTGAAAGGCTTCTAATTAAATTGACCTAATGTGGAGGCACAGGCAGCGAAACAGAGGAGCAGATGAGAAATATCACAGACGACAGGAAAAATGTGTGTGGAGGCTTGAACGAAAGACTGAAGTTCACAGAACTTTGACACGTGCTTGTTTAGACGGAGGTATGTTGGTGCAGTTCACAAGAGTAACTCCATGATGCAAAGGAAGTGACAACGCATCAGTATGCGACACACTTAGAGTAAGGAAAGTCACTTTACTCTGTAATGTTTGTTTCTGTGATTCAAACAGCACATATTTGTCATTTTATAGTCCAGTTACAACTTTAAGAACTGGACATTGGTGATGGGATTGGTTGGGATGGGGTGAGGACAACTGGGCGGGCACCCTATGATAAAGGGGAGCAGCTGCCCCCTCTTGTAGAGCCGCCCCTGACTTTATCATGAATTTAAATCAGATCATAACATATTTAAATCACAAAATGCCTCAAAGCAAATTTTGTTGTACTGCACCACAGATCTGATACAGATCTGATATCATGCTCCTTTTCTTAATCCAAAAATCATCAATTGTTTAATCATTACTGAAGTTAAATCCTCAGAATGTTTCTATATTAACAAACTATGTCCTCACAATGCAATTAATTCACACTTCAAACATACACATCTCTCCTTATGGAGGTCATTCCTAGGTGAAATTAAAGCGTGCACACATGCACAAATGCAATCTTCCAGTACATACGCACATTTAGTTTCCTGCTATTCCCACAACACACAGACACACACATCTTGTTTTCCCACAAGAAAAACGTACAATACAACATCTTGTTTAGCCATTCCCACAGCCAACGTCCAACACTGCTTACACACACACACACCCACACACACACTTACATGATGTACCCATAATATGGCTGCTCTTCCCTCTAACTGCCTTAAGTGTTCCTCTCTCTCACTTCAATGTGCTAATAGGAACCAATTAGTCCCCATTGTCCCATTTCCCAATAAAAGAGCATTATGGGAATTCCCCCTACTTAACACTTTTCCTTTTCCAAACAGGCACCCAATTAGACGCCTAAAGGACAAAGGGACAGAGGACAAGTGGGGGCCTCGAGGGGCGGAGACAGAGGGATGATGGGGTGAGGTGTGTGTGGTGATGGTGAATGCCGCTCTCAATTCAGAACAGGTTTTTCAAGCTGTCAAAGAAAAGCTGAATAAAACACTGTTGATTGCACAATTCAAAAGGAAAACACTGATTTCATTTTATATTTTTATTACAAAATCAACATTCAATATATATTAATAACATAAGTGCTGAGTGTGTGTTTGTGCATCCAAGGATTGATATATCCTGACAATTACTCCAGAGCATCACTGCTGTCCAAACATCAATGTAGCCCACAGTTCCTTCAGTTTTTTACTTTACAGATGATTGGGCTGAACAGATGAGCCTATGTAGAATCAACCAATCAGAGGGTTGTTGATTTTGCAAATGATCGCCATCTCGCACTTTTACAATCAGACATATGTATTTTATTGCCTCCTAAAATGAAATAAACTATGGACCAAAATACAGATATAAAATCCTGCTTACAACCTTTAACACTTCGATCACACATATTCAGCAGTGTGACAAGCTGTGCATTTACAAAGAGAAAACACATACAACACCTACTTTCTCACCAGGCTTGAAGTACCACAGTACACACACAAACACACACACTGAGGATCACAGGAACACACACACACACACACAACCAACCTGTGACGTTTTTTCCCATGACAGCATGGGAATTCCTCTACTCAGGAGTCACCGCTCAGTGAGAGACAGAGATGAAGAAAGAGAGAGATTGTGTGTGTGTGTTAAAACAGCCAGGGGGGCTGGCCCTGAAGTGGCCCGTTCTCTAGAGAGACGCTGTCTGCTTTGTTCTTTTAATCTACACAGAGAGAGGCAGGAGAGAGGTTAGCTTGGGTGAATGTGCCGGTACTGTCTCCCTTCTCTCTCTGCACTAACAGACCAACAGGCCTACGGTATTTATTCACTCTCTGCAGAGCTGCTGTGTTACAGAAGCTGCTGGAATGTAGTTAGCTTAGCTTAGCACAGACTGGAAGCAGGCAGCGCACAGAGCCTGGTCCACAACAGTACTGTTAGCAACATCTTCAAAGCTCACTGAGTTTATTGTGTTGGTTTAATCCATATTCTGTGTAACCTGAACATTTTTCAACTACTTTTTTTGCATGACAGCCACTGCAATGACCGCGTGCAGGTCCCTGAATCTCGTTAGCACAGCGATGTTGCCAGATTTGGTATCACTGTGGCTGCACAGAGAACATAACCAAAACCTGAAATGTATTTAGAAATGATGCATAGAGTTTCTGTGCAGACAGTCTTGTTTGTTTGCCCTTAATTTAAACAGCTTTGTGCTAATTAAAAAGTAAAAATATGGCAACATAAATGCAAAAAAAGCTGAGGCTGGAGGGATGTCAATTTTGCCAATAATTGTAAACTTATTTTTTTTAATTTAAATTTGAAAATCAGAAAATGATGCTATTTCAGTCTTCATTATATAAGAGGGGAAAAAGGTGTAAACAAAATGACATGGGATTCAAAACATATTTCAATCTGGACTAGTGATGATTTTCACAAGTTTTAATAGTACATTTTTAAAAAGCTGAGATGGATATTTGACATTTAAAGAGCAACTGAATCGTATCTGACCGTCACCTGCCATTACAAAAGCTGCTGACAACCTGGTGACAGATATCAAATAGCATCCCTAGTCTGGACCAAAGTGGTGGACCAACCTATGCATGGCCATAAAAACTGACCGGAGATGAACAAAATCAGTAAGAAGGTTTCACACCTAACATAGTTTGGCAGCTACTGTCGTCTGCATGTAAGCTCAATTCACAATCTTACAAACAGCTTGTGTTTCATAGTTTCTGCCAGCAGCCTCACAACTTAACTTGTCCCACAACGATCACATTGGGGCAAATCACACATCAACACAAATTTAGGATGAATAAACTATTCATCAATTTGTATTTACTCAAATTTTCTTGCCATATACACATATACTCAGGAAGACAGACCCTGGTTCCTAAGATTCTAGCTTGTGTTAAAAGTATTTAAATACCACTTTTATTCCTGCTATTTGTCCTCTTTAAAGCGAGTCTGCTCAGAGCTGATCCAGCAGCTCGCCCTCCTCTCCACTGTACTTCCACAGCAGGAGCCATTATTCATCATTTACAGTAAAAAGTAAGTGAGGCCATTAATAACACAGAGACTGGTTTATACTGTTCTGTGCTGCTTTTATAAACTGGGTGACAGAGAGGGGATGCGTGCCCAGCTCTGCTCTGCTGTCTCTGTCTGCAGTGCACACACGCTCACACACACACACACACACACACACAGTGTCTTTCCTGAGCCAGGCCCTCTGGAGGAAATGCCAGAGGTGCTGAGAGATGGAAAGTCTCACTGCCACTTCACTTCAACCACTCAGCCCATTTGAACCAATCACTTTTCAGTGCAGACACTCCAGTTTGTCCAGCGAGTTTCAATTCAACCGCTCTGGCTTATCTTTCTGTTAAAAATGAAGGAAAGAAACAGGAATAATAGAAAAGTGGAGTGGTACCTAAAAATATAACTTAATACGTGTGTATATAGCTGACTGTGTATGCTACTGATATGCAACAAATCTCTGGTCAGACTCAAACAGGCACATTCCAGTAAACATAAGCTGCTTTCACATATGCACTCTGGACTATCTCTGGGCGATCAGATCCAGACTTTACACAGAGATGCACTTTCACACATGCAGCACCCACCTGGACATACACCAGGCATATGAAGTCACTTGATTAGAAAGGATGCGTAATGTACATGACATCAGTTCCTTGACGAAGAGAAGCTTGATACAACAGTTAATAAAATTAATATTTCCTATATTTGATGGTGCTGTGCTGAGCCCTCGCTGTGAATACCTGGAGAATTACCTGCTGTTTTTTCATCTGATCTGGACTTTTGAGCAATGCGTTTAACCTCAGGTGATGGATGAGACCAAATCCTCCACTTCATCATCATCATTATCATCATCATCATAGTCAACACCAGGTATCACAAGGATCAATCACACATCCAGAGGTCAGCAGAGATTCAATAGCTATAGAAGATTTCTGTAGCTGATGGTGTAACTGTGCACCAGTAGCTGAGAGTTCATTTCTCCAGTCTGACCAGTGAGTGTGACAGCAGTGAGGGCACATCATTACATCGAGCCTGCAGCTTTCAGGCAGAGAGATTTACTTTGACAGAGAGGGCGAGCGAGGTAGGAATCCACAGAAAAAGGTAGAGAGAGAGAGTATGGATTAAGACCTCCCGGCGGAATTCACACTCATTTTCTCTGTGGAGCGAAACAGAGAGCTGGAGGGAGGGTTATTTTCTTATCTCTTCATTTGACACCAGAGAGACTCGCTCTGTCTGTCTGTCTGTCTGTCTACCTCTGTCCCTCCATCTCATTTTCCCCTTCTCTTTCTTATTTCTCTTTCTTAGTCCATCTATCTCTCCTCTTATTCTTCTTTTATTCACCTCAGTCTTTTTCTACATGTGTTTATCAAGTTATGTAACTGAAGAAACTAACACAGTACAAGGATGAACTTGTAAAATCACATCACTCATATTGTTTGTCTCATGGTGGTGTTATGAGCATTGGTGCGCTGTAACCACAACAACCACTACGTCCTGCACTGATGATGTTTTTTCCTGGAATGCATTGTTGGGGACGCTTGACACATAAGCGCTTACACATCTACACATTTAGTTTGATCAGATCACATTCTGCGCATACTCACCTACAAATCACTGACATTCCACTAGAACCTACTGACAATGTAGAAAATGTTTTACTTGCACTCACACTTTAGTTTACCAACATTTACCTTCACAGACGCTTCAGTAAAACTTTACTACACTTTATTTCACATGTGATTGACTTTATAGACACTTCACTGACATGCCCAAAAAACAAAGAAGAGATGTGATGGTGGGAAGATGATGAAATAAAACAAAAATGGAGAAGAGCAGGACAGCTTCTGTCAGGAGGGAGAGAGAGAGAGAGAGGGAGAAGAGGAGGGTGACAGAAGGAGAAGGATGAGAGCCAGGACGAGTGTTATTTAAATGTAAATAAACAGGAGTCGTCTTTATCGGGGGAAAGTTGGAGGAAGCTCTTATCTGCTGCTGGAGGCCTGTTTTCCTGCTGCTGCCACTCTGTCTGCCAGCTATTACACCTTCCATCAGAGAGGGCACACACACTCACACATACACACACAGAGGTTTACATGAGTCGACAGATAGACAATAATGGGAAACGGCCCACGTATACGCACACGTTCAATCATGATGTACACACCCGTCTATATGAGGCACTTTTGTGAAGACATAAATATATACGTTAAGACAAACAAGGGCACAATCGCATGCACAGTACACACGCAGACGAACACATATAAACAAATTAATAGACATATGTTCCGGATGTTCATACAATAGAGGACAAATGCAGTCAAACATAACAAACACACTGACAGGAGGACACATCAGTGTGTGTGTGTGTGTGTGTGTGTGTGTGTGTGTTGCCAGAGGCTACAGCTGCTATCAGAGCTAAGACGATTACCACACGTCATTTGTCATCTGGATGGTGGCAACATATAGGTCTACATTTAATTTACCATGCCGCCATCACATGCTGGGGGGCGGAGTGTGTGTGTGTGCGTGTGTTTTCCATTGACCCATATATACAAAGCCCTGAAGGAAGGGGAGAGAGAGAGAGAGACACACACACACACACACACACACACACACACACACACACACACACACATACAAGAAGCAGAAAAAACAGACAGTAATCGAAAGAGAATGAGAAAAGGGAAAGAGGAGTGTGTGTTTGTATGTGTGTGCAGAGAGAATGAACATTCATCGCCTCAGTGCACATTGTGACAGATGCCAACACACACACACACACACACAAACGGTGTCTTCAGTTGACAAACCAGTGAGACAATAGAACCTTTCTAAAATACTCTTTTAAGGAGACTAGATTTTATTGTATTGTAGTTTTCATACTTTTTTAATTTACTGATAATTATTCCTGATTATGATTTTTCATTTTCCGTTCAGATATTGCTTTATGCAGTTATTTTATTTAGATTTTGGTATTTATTTATTTGTTTTTTCTACCACTACCCTTGCTCTATCTCTATAATTTAATAAAAGATTATGGGTGAGTTAGTTATATGAGGGCTATATGAACTGAAATGACTTCACTCATGTTTTATGTTACAGTCCACAGAAACATTTATAGTTTTTCATTGTCAAACTTCAAAATAAACTTAAAAACGGTTTCAGAATTAGCTGGTGCAACACTAGGTGATAACGATTTTAAATAAAAAGCCAAATCCAGAGCAGTCTGAAACTCTCTCTCTCTCTCTCACACACACACACACACACCTGTTCTCTCAGCCTGCACACTGAGCAGTATTGATCGCAGACACCAGAGGCTCTTTCAATAAGTTATTAAGAATTAAAAATTGACAGGAGAAGCTGATCAGACTGTTTTGATATTCCAGCTGCTTTTTCTTCTTGCGACTTATCCCCTCTCTCTCTCTCTCTCTCTCTCTCTCTCTCTCCCTCTCCCTCCCTCTCTTTCTCTGTCTTTGCACATCTTAAATTCCTTGTTTCTTTTGTCTTCTTTCTCCTCCCCTCTGTTTCTTCCATCATGTGCACTGAATGAAGTCCAGTAGATCAGTGATGCACATGCGTGTGCGTGTGTGTGTGTGACTTGCGGGTGCTGAGGCAACAGAGCAAGCACAACAACAACAGAGATGTTCACAATAAGAATGCAGAGAACCGGCGCACGATGCACCAAACCCAGGACCCATCCACTCTCACCTTACAGCATATAGCTTATCTGATGTACAGCACCTTCTAAAATTTATACAAACACAGCAGAAAAACAAACACATTGGAATCCAATACTAAGACAGATGAAAGATGAAACAATGATCACAAAGAAACACAGAAAAGCAAAATGTAGAAAAGATAAAATAGTTTTGGAGAAGTTCCAGTCAGTAACAATAGGAAATCCACTTGTGTCTTACTTTTCTACAATGGTTTAGTTTCATACTTCCATAGAATCTGATGATTCACGACACATATTAAAAACTGGGTAATTTGTGTTGTTCCACTTCATCGTGACGCTTCATGAAACTGTCATGAACGGCAGTTGAGGATATGTAAGGAACACTGTTCTTACCAAGTTTGTCAAAATTCTTCTGACAACCAGACAACTGTGGTTCTGAAACTGAGGCTATAACCACAACACAAACATCCATGGCCTTGTGTTTGGTTGTTGTTGGTTGATTTACTAAAACTACATAACCTAAAAAAAAAACCTTCAACAAGCTGAGGCGATATCACAAAAGTACCAGGTAGTTTCTCAATTTGTGCTCGATGGAAGGAAGCGAGCAGCGTCGACTCAACTTGAGCTGGATTCAACATTTCCCATGATGCAGCTTGGCAGTGTCCTTTTTTCAGACTCATTCACAGTCTAAGAAGAGGTTATACAATCAAAGCTAACATCACAACACATTTGTTAACACATGCAATTAATTTATCCAAGGATGGATTATCAACCAGGCAAAAGAGGGAACCATCCGGGTTTGTTCCATGTTATTTGGATCTACTTAGTATAAATAACCACAAATTACTTTGCCACTGAAGAGTTTCAGTATTTTTATCGAAATCTTATTATCAAATATCAAAATCATTGCTGATCAGTTTTCAAACACATCACATCACAAATATTTGCTCCACTGATGAACTCTGTATCTCAAAACTAAGAAAAGTGTTTTTATACATACTGTCACACCATTTACAGTTATTGTTGATCAACTGACAACACTTAGCTAAACAGCAAATACGAGAAGAAAGAAAGGCCAAAAGAGGATGAGAGGCAGAGAGAGAGGATGGAGACGTCTCACCTCTGTATCTGCAACAATCTGAGACAGTGTGTGTCCAAATTATGACTGTGTGTGAGTGTGAGTGATTCCATCCACGGTGACACTAAACACCATTCATCATCACAGCAAAGACACTGCTGACACACACAGAGGGAGGGAATGGGGAAGAGATGGATGGATGGTGGAAGAAGTCGAGGAGGTCAACGCCTCAGCAGAATCGGGGAGAAACAACTCTGGGGAGAAGAACTGAGGAGAAGTGATGCTCGGATAGATGAAGGGAGGAGGAGAAAACACCCCAGTTTCCCTCCTCCTAATGAGAATCCCAACTTAAACGCATCGCTGTGTTTCCATTTCAGCTCTCTTAGCTCTGCGGGCTCTTCTTCCTCCTCCTCGCAGCCGCCGCAGACCCTTGATATGGTAAACAGGAGGAGGCCGGGCGCTCCTCGCAGCCTCCTTTGAAGTCATGTGAGGAGCGGATTATGTAGCGGAGCGAGCGAGCTGAGATCCGCCTTAACCCTCTTACAACTTATTTTATGATTTTTAGTTTATTTGATACTTTTATTTTATTTTAAAGAGGAGGATTATCCTTGTCGAGGTGGAGAATGCTGAGCAGACACTGACAAGAGGAGAAGGAGGAGGAGGAGGAGGAGGAGAACCTGTACAAAGACTTGATGTGGGACCAAGGAAGGAAGGAGGACAAATATGCACAACACAATAAGTCAAAATATACATTTTTGCCTAAAAATATTTAGTATCTAGTTGTTATTTATTTCTGACAAAATGTTTACTATTGTAAAAACTATAAGTGACATAACTATGAATTTTTCACTCAAGCTGAAACTCATGCAGAGTAATCTTTTCCACATCACGTTTACTGTATATGCAGCAGTTCAAGTCTTTTCATTGACTCTACATGCAGCAGTCTACTCTGTTGGTTTTAACCAGCTGGTGAGTCAACATTGTTCTCCATTAGTGAGATTCATGACTTTTAGTAACCAAATTTACTCAAGTACAATACCCAATTATAATTTTGAGTCTTTTGTATTCAGCCCATTTCCATTTTGTGCTGCTCTACTCCGAATCTAAGCACTGCACTGTATTTATCCAAGTACCTCATTTACCAGTTAAAACATGCATATTAATATTACACAATATGATCAACAAAAAGTTATAGTGTGCTGTTATTGTATAATAAAGTTAAGATTGAGTTGCATAAAGTACTAATAAGTTTCACCTTTGCCACCAGCAACACTAAACTACTGGATCAATAATTCTACTGCAAAGTATTATTCAGAAATACTTTTTGTACTTTATATTTTGATGCCAGCAATGTACTGTACTTTACCTTTTACTTCAGTGAAATTTGAATGCAGAACTAGAGTATTTCTCGCAGCCTCAGTACAGTGAAGTACAAGTATTTGCCACCTTCAAACTAATTTTAATATTATGCAAAGATAACCTGAGTAAATACAAAAAACTTCCTCACTGCACTGTATGTAAGTATTGGTACATTTACTTTAGATGAACACCTTAATACTTCTTCAGTCACTTTGAAAATTTCTGCACGTCTCTACAGGTCACTCAGTTATTGCAATTCAAATTCAGGAGTAAAGGAAAAAGTACTGTGGTTACAGGACTACATGTGACTGAGTGTTGATGATCACAAGCCATCACTTCACCTGGACTCACAACAAAGAGGCGGCTTAGCTGAATGGAAAGGAACTAAATGGGAATCCCTGCTAATGTTAGCTAGGCTAGCTTCCACTTCAGACTTGGAATGCTAAGCTAACGGTACCACCACTGAAGAGACAGTGATTGAATCACTACTAACTAGTAGGTGAGGCCAGCTAGAATATAGACTCAGCAGACCAATGCAGATGTTGATTGTTGGTCTCCTGGCAACACTAACTCTCAGCTGTCAGTCAAGTGTTACCATGGTAACAACCACTCAGAGGATGGAGACACTATCTTCACAAATACATTTAAAAAGATTTTATGTACTTTTGAAAAATAGAACAGTAGCTGTACTATCGTATTATAGATGTTTCGGTTTAAATTTCAGTTCAACTTAATAAATGAGCTACATGCTAAAAAATAAAGAGAAAGTCGGAGAAAGAAAGGGAAAGAGGAAAAAATGGGATCGTGTGAAGGAAGGAGAAATCGGGTAGTGGGGATAAGAGGAGAGAGAAAGAGAGCAAGGAGAGGAGACGTCTAAAGAGGAGTTTGAAGACAAAAGGAAATTCAACTCAACGCATCTGTATTTTGTTTCTAAGTGAAACTGGATGGTGAGCACATGTGAAGGAAACACTCATGCTACAGTGCAAACACACACACGCACACAGACATACTGTCGCAGTAAAAGTGATGGGACTGTTTGCAATTTCCTGCAATTTCCTGCACAACCTTCAGGAGAAATTTCAGACCACTTTGGATCAGTCTGAATGTTTGTGTTTGATTATTTTTGATCAAATCACATTTCATGACCAATTTCTGCAGAGAAACAAAAAACTGCAAACAGTGCCAATATTATCTTTTGCCACTTTATACACAGTTTACTTGTTTTGTTTCCTTCAAAGGTTTTCTTAAATTTAAAATACATAATTATCAGGTTACATATTTAGTGCATCTACTTTGTATAGTGATACACAACAAGTCCTTCCATTTTCGTAGTTTTAACTGTTAACAGAGTAGCAGCAGTAGAGTGTGAAACTCTGCTGCTGCAGTGTTTTTATTATGAGGCCTTAACTACAGACGTCTCACTAGTGACTTAAAATCATCTTTAGTGATATTTGTTACTAAAGATTGTTTTAAGTCACTAGTTTGTGACTTCAAACCTCTGTACAGTTCAGGATATTTAGTATTATGTCCACACTTTGAGAACATGATCTTGTCCACACAGTGAAAGTGATATTTGTTTTTTTACAATCGATACAGAATTCCTTTCATTGTAAGGGGCTGGAATTAGAAGAAAACCTTGTTCACATAAATTACAAATCTGCATTATAGGTGTTCAGGGATGCGCCAAGCTTCGATGCATCACAACATGAGTGCGCCTTTGACCAATTCCTAATTCACATATAGACTGTAAATAGTAAATCACATAATGCACTGAAGTTTCGGTTACATTGAGTGTGTGACCTACTCAGATGTTCTCATCCCCTCGCGTCACATAACGACACTTCACATTTGGCGTCTCAATACATTTGCATCAGTCTTTGTGCCATGGGAATGATGGCAGCTGCTACTGGTTGGAAATGTAACAATTTGATCAACTTTCTGCACAAAGACAGAAGTAGATTAGCATTAAGCACAAAAATGTAACCTTTAAGTTAAAGGATAAAAGTAGTACTTCTTAAAATGGTCTTGTCACAGCCAACAACAACTGATATCCTTGTTGCTAAAGGGTGTCAATATACAGCGCCAGAGGACGAGGCAAAGTGTCGCTATCTGACGCCCTCGGAGTGAGAACAAGCAGGAAATTTCTTTTATAAGATGAAATATGTCACAAATACTTCTTGTGCATGTGTTTTATATTCTACACACCTGGAGCAATAAGTGCTTATTGAACTTTCAGTTCCTCTCCAGTCTTCATTTGTGTTGCCTTCAGGGTGAATAATAAAAGAAGAATAATCAATCCAATTTTTATCCAAAGTATCAATGTCATTCTCGAATACAGTGTTTCTGCTATGAGCTTCTGCAAGCCCCAGACAGTGAGGTATACAGAGTAAAATTGGGAAAAAAATAATACAGTGGAAACAAAGATAACTAAAGCAGAAGGAAAGGCAATGTAAGGGAGGCAAAGAAAAACAAGCATGCAGCTGGGGATAAATGAAAGGAGAGGAGAAAACAGAAAAGAATAAATGAGGATGAGAAAGTCGTGGACAAACTGTGTGAAAGGAGAGAAAGTGTAAGGAAGAAGCAAAGTGGGATTGAAGAAGAAGGAAAAAGAAGCAAAATACAGACGGACAAAGTGAAGGTGAGAGAGAGGAAGAGGAGAAGACGACGACGAAGATCAGTGTATTTAAATGCGAGCCGTTGTTAATGAGTTTGGTCAGAGTGTGGAACAGTCTTTTTAAAGCTGCTATCATTCTCATTAATATAGTGAATGAGCCGCTGATAGCTGTCATGGACCTCACACTCCAATTAACAACAATATACACACCTATAGGGACGCATGTGCACATGGAGGGCCTGCGCACACACACACACACACACACACACACACACACACACACACAAGGAGACAGCAAATACAGTGCTGTGAGAAAGTATTTGCAGTATACTGTATACATGTATTTATATGGCTGCATGCGTGTTGCTGTGTGCAGAGGTTTCAGTATTTGCATGTATGTGTTTGCAAGTGTAAACGTGTATATGCGCCAGTCTGTATGTGTGTGTTTCTTCTGAGGAAGAAAAAAAAAACTTTCTGCAATTTCAGCGTTTCTGTTTTTTAACGAGCAGCCGCTAAGCTGCAAGATAGAAATGCTAATTCACTTCGACTACCTGAAAAGCCGTGCTGAAAAATTAATGGAATCTCCCTTTAATTTGTCCGAACGGAGGAAACAATATGTGCCAGTAAACAGAGTGTATGTGACAGAAAGTGCAAGCGGATGAAGGAAATGCATATAAAATGAGGATCTGGGTAAGCAGCCATCAGAGGTGTTTTTGTATACAATTTCTGAGAATATGGAAGATGATCAAATCTTACAAAAAAATCAAATGATCACCTCACAATTTTTTTTCTGAAAAGGGTCTCAGTAAGCTTCTAAAAACAGTCACTGTAGTCTTAATGAAATGTTCCTCAAACATGTGGAATCACTAATCACATTGGGGACCATCGTTTTCATTCGCATTTGATGCTTTGCGGTTTTGAACCATCTGAGAATAAGATGTTCCAGTTTTCAGTAGGACACGTTCATTTAGTCATTTCCTGGTTTAGGATATTTTGCAAACTGAGCCCATGATTATTTTCATCTGTGCCCGTCCAGTCTCAAGTCATTAGAGTCCAACTTGCAACGTAAGACTAAACATGAAGTACAGTCAGTCCTGAGGAAGCGATACACTTTGTTTCATCTGCCTACTACAGCTAATTAGTTTTAAGTTAAGTGTTGACTGTCACGTGTCCACTTGTCACATTAACAGTACCTGTGCTGTAGCCTGGTTTATAGTCTAAACACTAAATGTGGCACAAGCTCCTACAGTAATTTGGCCGACGAGATGGTTACTGAAGGGCACATAAAATTTATGGTGTGAATGCAGATTTGGTGTTTTGTCAATAAAGTAAAGAAGCTAATTTGTTGCAGCATCCAAAAGCTTCCCTCACTGACAGTCTTTCTGTGAACCTCTCTTCTGTCTCAGACTCTCTGTCTTCTTTGTCCAATGAGGAACAGTGCTGAAGAATTCATTACTACCGACCATTTTTCTCTATGTGTGTGTGTGTGTGTGTGTGTGTGTGTGTGTGTGCATGTGTGTGTGTCCAGGACAATTAAGAATTGCTTCACAGTGATTGATACTAGCTTGGCTTTCAATTTGTTCCACTACAGAGCTCAGAGCGTCACCTCCCCAACCTTCCTTCACCACACTGACCTGACACATGCACAAACACACACACACACACACGCACGCTTTTACACCTTTAATACCACCTTCAACTTGATACATAGGCCTTTACACACACATGATAATACCACAGAGTCATGCAGAGCATCACTGAGGGAATATTTGTTAATTATTCTATCTTGTTACTTAAGAGTTTAAGTGATCAAACAGTCAGTTTTAATTCTCGGGAAGATGAGTGTGGGAGATAAAAAGGTTTTCCCAGCAGCAACAGTGATACAGCACATATCAAGCGCAGGGCAACAAGACAAATTTACATTACTGCTCACATGGAGGGCTGCTAAAGTGTTGGATCCTGAATCTTAATGTTGCGTGGAAAGCAGTTTTTGAAAACTGAAATTGGAAACATCAGCTCGAAATTAAGGGATATCTGTTTGAGTTCAAAAACATTTAATGTTTTATTCATGAGATGAGTCGAGATCATCAGATCTTCTCTGCAGAAACAAAAAGAAAAAAAAACGAATCTGATCCGTTCACGAGAATCCGAACCACTGTTTGTACAGCCAGTCACTTTATTTATCGAGGTGTTAGTAATTAGTCATCACACAAAATCTTCTTCCCTCTTGGTATTAATATCTCAGCATGAAAGAGCGCCTGTCGTGTTCTGTGGTGCCAGATCAAAAATGCAATTGTCTGGCTTGCTGATGTATACATTCAAAATGTAAAGTAAGTCTTTGATTACCATTTTTTCTGTTTTTTAAAAAAGGGTGAAACGTTGTTGGTGGTTCCTTTTTATGAGACACAAATTGCTGCCCTCGCCTCTCACCATGGTTGTTTCTCATTAAAAAAATTGCTGAGCACTGATCTTTACCAGGACATAAACCAGACTTTTTGCCTAACCAATCAGTGATTCTCCATCGACAAAGTGTTTCTTATTTAAATTTTAAATGTGGTGCTTACAACTACAGCAACAACATATATATATATATATATTTTAAAAAATAATCCATATGTGATTTTTGCATGTATCGTCTTCTTTACTGCTCCAACAGAAGGAAAACATCCACTGAAACTGATGTATATTATGAAAGACAAAATGCAGCTGCAGTGGGTGTTTTTCCATCTCATCAACCACAAATGGCAGCAATGAGACTACTCCACATTCAAAAACAACCTCAGATGGGGTACACAATAGTAAGACTAGTGCACAGTTCCTGCCGCAACTTTATCCCACCAGACGTTTGTTGTCCAATTAAATATTTCACAGTAATGTAAATGTATTGTTTACCTCACAATTATGAGGATGATAGTTGAAATACAGAGCAGAAGGTCGTCTGTGGTGGAAGAGAGTGGTGCAAAAATGGTAAACAAATGCTTTGTATATGGTTGGTACATCTGGAGTCCTGTGTCTTCTCCTTTCCATTTTTGAATAAAAAATACAGACCACCACCTCCTGGAATAGAGAGCTACTATATTTGATTTACCAATAAGAACTTGGTGCTAGTTCTAAGCTGGTTCAAAGCTGGCCCTACTTTACCATATCCACCAGCCCTGCGTCAGCCGTAGAAGCCTTTAAGTTTTTGGGGTCCACCATTTCTCAAGACATGGAGTGAGAAACATCAGCTCCACCCTCAAAAAGATACAGCAAAGGATAAACCTCCTGAAGAAGCTTTATCTAGATACAGAGCTGTTAAACCAGTTCTAATGCTGTCATCAAACTTGTCCTATTAACATCTGTCACGGTCTCACTCACCAAACAGGACAATATTAAACTGCAGCAGAAAAACTGCAGGAAAAATACTGTACAACTCTCAGCCACTACTCTTCGACACAACATAACGGTTCCAATGACCTGTGTTGGGACTACTGCACACACCTGCACTTTGCATTTCATTCTTTTTGGGCCATCCATATGGTGACAGTAACTCCCATACAAGATTGACTTGTATGGGAGACTAAGTTACTTTTTAGAGAAAACCACAGACAAAGTGGAGCTAGTGAAGGTGAAGCTCAATTTAATCTTGTTAGACCAGAAAAACATCTTTCTGAGAAACAAAAAAGATGCTATGGATTAATAAAAGGAAACGTCGACTGTTAATGTTAGCCTTTGTTAGCTTTAGCCGTTAGCTAGCTAATTAGCTCTAACCATGTGTAACTGCAGTTAAACAAATCTAAAAAGTTTAATAGTGATTTTTACTTTACAGGAAAGCTTTAGTTGGTCACATTAGTCCAGTGCCCAGCCCCTGAGGTGAAGCAACAGGTTCTTAGTTCTAGTCTAGCAAAGAACTAGTCTGGAGACATATGGCTATAATAAGTTAATGAGATTTTCAGGGTTACATGGGTCAGATTTTAGGACTGTGATTCCTGCACTACTTAAGAAATTAAAGTGACTTTTAAAATGCCTGTGTTGATATTCACAGGGGTTCAAATATCACTGCTGCAGGGCAAACAAACTAAAGAGGGAAACATTACAGAGTTTGAATAAATTCAAACTTTATTGCAATTCACCATGTGGCGATGAGGAGGCGACCGGGTGTCTGAAATAAGGTCACAGAGACTCAATAAGGATTCACAGTGTTGTGTATGGCCTCTGCACACACACACAACAGCTGTGTGTTTTTCTGAATCAATATGTGGAAGTATGTGTGTGTCCTTCTATATGCATGTGAATACATGTATGTATGTGAAGGACATAATGGCTGACATCATTTAACGACAAAGGCTGCAGGTGTGTGTGTGTGTGTGTGTGTGTGTGAAAAAGGGCAGGAGTCAAGTGGGTGAATAAGTACCTACATCAATAACCAGAGGACACGTGCATGAAATCACACACAACAGATCCATCACAGTGAAGAAGCAACAACACCAATAATGACAATGAGACAAAAGGGGTGGGCAGTGATGCCGACCGGCCTGAAGATGATCGAGACATAACTATGTATTGTTTGAAGGTAAAATGTTAGATGTTGTTCGTCACATGTGCACACTCATGTAAAATAATTGAGAGAAACCACTGACTCAAAGAAGAAGGTGTTCAAATGAAAGCTGCTACTGTGTGCACTGTAAAAAATGGAAAATATATTTAAACTTCTTGAGGAAGGAATGAAAAAAGGTGCTCATAAGGTGAAGTATGTAAATTACCTATGACGTAAATCATCCAACAACCTTTAAAGCAGGTTAATCTTAAATCTGGGACTTGTATGTCTGACAGTTGTTTGAAAAGTGCTCATCTCTGATCAGCATGAGGTCAGGTCTTCTCCCAAATGTCACCGTGTTAAGGCTCAGTGGGTTGTCATTGGTGCACAGAGAGAGTTTGCCATTTTACTTTAAACTGCTGTCATGCAGAAGAAAAGACAGACACAAAGGGATAGATGGACAAAGAGAGAGAGTTTGTACAAAAATCTTTTTTAAAAACTGGTACGTGTTCGATGGAGTGATTGCTAATTAGATTTTTTTTAAAAGTACACCCTGCCTCTCTAACAACAAAAGTTAAATTGAAAAATTGAATACAAAGTGCATTTTGTTTTAACTTCAACATTTAAAGAAACACGAGTCTACAGCACATTACCACAAAACACAGCATATTATAGTACATCTGCTGCTGAAGATCAGATGTTATGATCGAAAACTTACTTAGATAACTTACTAAATAGAAGCTGAACTTATACTGTATATATTTAAAGCTGCAACAAACATTAACTTTGAATCATTGGTTGCTTTATTTCAATGGGGGCAGGGGTGTACATGTGCAGGAGACTACTCAGTCTTTGTACATAAGTGTGGCTCGCAGGTTAAACTCCAGGTAACCTCGGGACCAAATGACAACTCACTCTGTGAGCAGCTGATATCATTGCTGTGTTGCTGTACAAAGGCACTGTTATTTTCCAACTAACAGCTAAAAGTTAATGATAGCTAGGAAACGGGCTTTGGAAGTATATGTCATGAGTGACAGAAACAGGACGGGAGGAGCAAGGAGCAAAGTTGTGGCTGTAGTCTTTGTTTTGGCTCAGAGAAAACCATCTGAAATTAATTATTGGCCCTTTAAAATATACAGATATGTTAATGAAAGACAAAGGATTAATCATAATAATAACAACGAACATTATTACCTGAAAAAGGGCTTACATTTTTTTACGTTCTTAGATGAAAACTGATACACATTTGGAGCTCTGCTGATGTCAAGCAGCAGCATGTGTCTCACCACTTCCATATTTAGTTATTTTCTCTTCTTCCTCAAATGTCTCGTTTATCCCTCTGACTGAGGTGTCCCCCTCTTGTCCTTCCATCCTTCCCCTCCCCCTTCCTCCTCCTCTCTTCTCCTCCCTAACAGAGAATAATCAATAGTCATTTCACCCTCAGGTCTCCTACCTGGCTACAGGGGCAAAACAGGTGACCGCTCCGGGGGCAAAGAGGAGACGAGAAGAGGTAATGAGAGCAGAGGAGAGGAGATGAGACAGGCAGGGGTGGGGGACGAGAGGGACTGATTGGTATTTCATAGGATGAAAACAACTGAAAGACAACAACAAACTCACAAACTCACAAACTACTATCAAACAAACACACACACACAGGGTAAGCGAGTGCAGTGGTGAATGATGTATGCACAAAAGAGAGGGAGAGAGAGACTACAACAGTCCTGGAAACACGTGCACATACACACACATAAATGTTGGACACACAGCCGGAGAGGTGCTTACATTAATATCTATTTTGTCTAAATATTATTTTTATCAAGGTGCAGCAGTTTAGTGAGCAGCTACTAACTGACTAATCCAACACTGCTCAGTTTTTCTGTTAAATGAAAAAACAGATGAGTCCAAAATGCAAGAAGAAAAGCTGCTGCACCTGCAAATCCAATACAGTATAACCCTGCCCTGGAGGACGGTTGAGTATGTCATAAATACTGCTGACAAATATGTTTCCAAAAACATGACAAAAAGGAAATACTTTTAAAATAACTTGAAAATGTAGACAATACATTTTGGTGGCACTTTATCTCAGTAATTGCGAAGGAATAGTGGAATAATATCTATGTAGTTACAAGGTAATGAGGGTAATATCTCAGCAACACAGGTCATTTGGAGCTTATATTAGCTGCCGTGTCATTGATGTCAAAAAACAGGCAGTTCATGTGTGCCGATACAATACCTATTATGCAAAATCCACTTTTTAGTCACTTTTACACATTTATATTGTTCTTGGTTGTATCTAAACATACGTGGGTTAGCAGTGGACCCTGTTTGGTAGAATCCAGCCCCAGAATGGTCCGGTCCAGATTCTCCCCTGGCTGATATAATTTGTGAGGGACGTCATAGTTGGATGAGGCGGATACTACATCCACACGCTATGTTTCTGGAGTTCTTTGTGGATTCATTACCCCGTTTTTATGACTTCAACTTAATCCCATGTGGGGTCCCCGTGCATCAGCGGCACATGTCAGTAAACAGGAGGGTCTTTTCCAGTCTTTCCAGAGATGGGCTCTGAGGGCAAAATTTCAGCCAGGGCAGAAACAAGAATCTGTGTGGTCTTTCAGCATGAACACATGATACATTCTAGAGATGCCAGGGACGTATTTTAACCCCACAAAGTGGTATAATATGAGAGCTTAAACTGTAGTTCTTTTTATACAAAAACCCCACTGTAATTTTAAATGACTTATTGGTCATATTAATACCTAGTATGATTAGGTTACAGCTCAAACAACCAATTTTCAGCTCATTATATCAATTCCAATGAGCCTGAAACACCTGTAATTCAGCTAACATGCATCCTCTCATCCATCCTTCCAATATTTCCAGTTCACAAAACAGAAAGAAGGGAAGACTTAAAGGTACAGAATAAAAGAGAGAGAGAGAGATGGGATAAAGTAGAAGGACAAGAGAGAAACGATGAAAAGGTGCATTTGATAAGAGAGCATGTGGAGTCAGAATGGAGAAAAGAAAGTGAGAATTAAGAGAGAGTGCGTAACAAAAGAATGAAACAGAATGGGGAAGGACAAAAAGAGGAAGGACAGAAGAAAGTACAGGGAAAAAACACAAAAGTGGGAGAGGGTAATATAGCAAAGGGTGTGTGAGTGTGTGTGTGTTTAACCAATCTAAGGTAGAGTATTATTGAAGTGTGAGCTTTCAAGGACAGGTAGATATTGGTCCTGAAGTGGGAAACTGCTGACTTAGCAGGTCTGAGTTGATTACATCCTCCGTCAACGAGGGAAGAGGAGTAAGATACAGGAGTGGAAAGGAGAGATGAAAACGAGAAAATAGGGAAGGAAGAGGAGACGGGGACATGAAAGAGGAGAGAAGTGCCCGATGGTTTTGTGTATTCAAATCATTGTAAACTTGACTCTAATGTTTTATTAATCGTCTTAGTGAAAAGTTATTAAAGCTTCATTTTGAAAGCTACGAGCTGATAACAATACAATAACAAGTGCAACAATGAAATGAAGCCTGTGATCCAATTCAACTTAACTCACAAAGCACAGCAGCGATTTTCCACTGGGTGACAGAGTGACAGATCCACAGTCCACCAGTGTTCACTTTGAAAAACGTGGCCCCCCCAGAAACTTAAAAACACATCGAAATTGGAAATCAAAGATAACGTTTTACAGAGTGCCGAAATGTTAAGAGCTATGCTTTGCTTGGTGTATGACTTAACTCTAGACAGTAGGGATGTCTCCATACAGATACCAGTATCAGGTACAGGGTCTGATACTGCCCTTGGGTGAAATGTCATTGGTGTGGACATGCTGGAGCAGAGAGGTGCTGCTGATGTGTTGGGATTCTGTCACTACATAGTTGGACACTTATACTTGGACCCTCTTCACCTACTCTCTCCTGGAAGACAGTCATTCATTAAAATGAGGTGACATTGTCAAGCTTTATGTAAATTTTTGGATGTGAGCAATAGTGTTGTGTTACGTATGTTATTATGTCCCAGTCAGAAAACGAACATCTTATTACAGTGTTTGGAGTTATTACACTTTTCCTGTAATTGTGCTTTTATAATAAAAATAGCTACTACTGCAATATTAAGCAGTTTCCCAGTGACTAGTTCCATTTGAGCAAAAAAAAAAAGATGTAAAGAAGAACGCATCTGTGCAAAGAGAGCAAAATAGAAACATGGACCAGAGTAATCGCATACACTTTCCAAATGATTTCTAAACATGGATGACCTACACTCTGTAGTGTCCCTGAACGCCTCCAACATGCGAACAGAACACTGTAGCATCTGCTAAGAAGAGGCTAACTCTACAGCTTCTTCTGTGCATACAGATGAGTAACAGGGACAGAGGGTGGGATGTCTGCTATTTCAATCTTACTGAAGTAACACAGCTACCTTAATCTGGTGTAATTTTGTTGTCTTCAGGTGCCCGGGCTTCTAGTCACACGTGCAGGCGTCTCCAGGGAAAACTGAGGTAGCTTACATTACTCTCATACCTCCACAGAACTGATGGCGCTGCCATTTGAGTGACAGCAGAAGAAGCATTAATCTCAATTTTCTGATTTAGTCACTTTTCACATCCTTAAAAAACAAACATTTGATTTAATCCGACCAACAAGTCGCCCAGACTTATTTAAGAATGTGATATCAGCTTCCTGAACAGCACAAGTTAAGTGAACCGTTACAGTCTACAGCTTCCACTCAAAATAGAAAAATCTTAAGTCACACCAACTTTACACAATATTACAGTGGTTTCTGTTGCATGTTTGTGTTGGGAAACAACAAAAATATTCTTGAGAATGACTTAAAGTGTTGAATTACGGCAGAATTTTCACCCGACCTTACCCTACCTCAAAGTTCAACCACTCAGAACAAGTACAGAAAGCTGCTTAGACAAGGTCAGTCACATAAATTACTGTTTTTTCTTATAAACTTTAGAACATAAAGGTTCAGAAAAGTGAAGAAGTGGCTCCCGCCTGTCGCGTGGCTGAGAAAGGCCTCCAGTAATGTGAATGTAGGCTGGCAAAAAAACAGCATTTGTTTATGTAAAATGAAGAAAACATTACTAACAACATGTTGTGCTACGTTCCAGCTCCTGAAAAATGTTTCAGCCGTTTGCAGCAACATTTGCATTTTCATACATTTCTCCATCTGGGACGAAACCAGAGTCCGTGTCAGAGAAATTTACACATTGTTATTTGGTAACAACCTGCAAACTGCTGCTGCCGCTGCAGAGGCTCAATCGCTGGCCGAAGACATTTTGTATTCATTCTCTTCCCAAAGACAAATGTAAATTCAGTTTGAAAAGGAAAGTGATTTTCACTCAGACATCAACTACAGACACATCAGCAGACTGTTTCTTCTCTCTCTGATAACTGTGTTTACATGCATGTCTGAACAAAACCAATCTGGTGAAATCACAGAGGGAGGCACGACTAAAACTCCACGTTTGAAACAAAAGTCAGATTCTGCTCTTTCGCCTATTCTTTCTTTTTTTCTGGCTGTTTAAGCGTCTCGAACTGTTTCCTAACAACACATCAGGATCTGGCCTGAGCTCGAGCACTCACAGCTTCACAAAAACCACCAAACCACCAACATGCTGCCAAAACCTCAGACCAGCTTCTCTCTCTCCGTTTGTGCCTCTCACTCATCAGAATGGGGTAATGGGGCATTTTATTGTGTTATTTCACCCCTGAGGAGGAAGGGGTAGGACAGAAGGGAGGGGGAGTACTGGAGACAAAGCCAACTTTGTGCTTTGTGGTTTTTCTGTTGTTTCTGAAAGTTCGCCAACACTAGCACCAGCTCCCACTACCACCGGCTCCCTTTCTCTCACAGTTTTACTTTCTCACTCTGTCACTCCACTCTTCTCTCTCCACTTCATCCATCTTTCTGTTCTGTGTGTTCTAATCAGAGGACAGAATCTGAAACGACACAACCCATCAAACAAAGTCCGATACGGCTGCTTAAAAAAAATGAAGTGAAAGAAATTTCCCAGAGTATCTGGGGAGCACTTTTCATTCAATACTTTTTAAAAGCCGCCGTTGTTGAACTATAGATTGCTCCACTTGTCTCTGCACTTGTAAAAAATAAACAAAATGAAGATATTCAGCAATTGTTTTGTTGCTGCTCACTCCTAACTTCACAGTCTACACTCCCATATGCTTGTTTTGTCAAAAACTATACATTGAAAAACAGCATTTTTGCATTTACTTAATAAATGTCTGAATAGGAACTGAACCAAGGTGTCAGTTAACAACTTCAGTGGCGATGGAGAAACTGCATGATGACAAAAACCTGCTGAAGATGTCTGTAATTCCAGTTGCCAGCATTGCCAATAACTTACTGTGTGTTGCATGTTTGGGTTGCATAATAAAACCCAGATTGAATATCATTGCTGTATATTATTAAATGTTATCAAAGAATACTGCCATAGCTGTTTTTAATATGCCTGCTCTCTTGTTTAAAAATGCTGCAAATATCATAAACTCATTTACACCTGCTCGCTTTGGACCATCAGCCAGGTGTTCCCACCCACCTGCCTCCTCTGGGACAGCTAACCAAGCACTCCTGCAGCTTTAAGAGGCTCTTATCAAGCCTGCGGGTGAGTTTGATTCACCTTTACAGTTGTCCGCAGGTGAGAGCCAATCACGTCGATGAGCGATTCCACTTCACACCATCTCTCGCTGTCAATCGTTCACTGATTCGTTTCCTTCCTCCTGGTTTTCATTCTACATCAGTTTCCCATCACTTTCCTTTCTTCTGTTCTCCCTCTTCTTCAAACCTTCCCATGTTTATATGTCAAGTATTATTGTTTTTACAGAGCATTTCTATACTTTTTATGCCCATGCTGAGAATATGTTGACTTATTCTACATCAAACATTTTGGATCATGCTTTTTTATGTGAGATACATGATATTTCAAAGTAAAACCACTATATTCCTATTTCCTGCTTGCATGGTGGGATTGATGACTGAAGATGCTTTCTCCACCTTTCACTGGCGGCAACATCCAGTTTGAGCAGCACACTGCTGCTGTCTCTATATGTCCACAATGTTTTTGCACCTTTAAACTTTGTGTCTGTCCATATTTAATGTTATTAATATGGCTAAGCTGTGTTTAAATCATATCAAGTGTCACTTTCTGTCTATGCAATATCCAAATCTTTCTCTCGTTTCCTTTTCGCTTTCTCAGTCCACATTTCCTTTTATCCCATCTTCCATCTATTCTGTTTCCACCCACACCCCGACACCTCAGCTTTATCATTCCTCCTCCTTTTCTCTTCCTCGCTGTTTTAATGCTCCTCTCAGTCCACTCCCTCTTCTTTTTTTACCCTTTCCCTCAGGTTTTCTCCCTCACCATTTCTCTTCTCACTTGCTCTCTCGTCCAGTCCTCTCCATCATCTCTCTCTCCAGAGCCGCTGTAGTGTACTGATAGTGGGAGCACTTGTGCAGTGAGCTATGAAGTCTGTCCTCCTCATCCCCCTCCTCTACCCCCACTTCCTCTCTCCCTCTCTCTCTCTCCCTCTCTCTACCTGGAAATTAATTTGGTCTCCTGCAGATACCCATCGGTTCTGAAATGCCCCCAGAAATAGATCCACAAACAGCAGCTCAGCCAAAACGCTATTCAATGCCTGACAGCCTTTAGCGCAAATGCACACACACACACCTGAGCGGACACTGGAGACTAGTTTACATTCATTATTAGTTTCTTATAACTATGACTATCATCTTTTCAGTGCCTTAACCAAGTC
>OMLM01008727.1:36360-52768 GCA_900302695.1 Helostoma temminkii
AGCTTATTTGATGATAAGAATTACTAAGCTAACTATCTTTCTCACATAGCTTGTGTACACATAAGATGAGAGACAGACAAAGACAGTCAAATTCTTTATATGTGCAAACGTACTTGGCCAATAAATCTGATAACAGACATCACTTTCCCGAGTCTACTCCCACGTTTTGAGCTCTAACATTTTTTTCGTTGAATATTGCGTATCTTTGTATAAACCATAGGGGGCGACATCTTCAAATCTAATAATTTATGGGCGATGAAGCCGGTCGCATACTTGTGACGCCACATCCGGTGTTATTTTTTTTCTTTCTTTGCTGAATTGGCGTTATCGTTTTTTCTTGGTAGTGTTTTACTGTTTTAACATTGTTTATTTTACCACGACGTCGAGACTTATAACGGACAAGAGGAGTGAAACATTCCGGTGACTGGTAACTTCCACACACCCACAAAGCTTATCAACGTTATACTGGTGCATTAAGGGTTTGCGTCTGCATTTGGCTAACGTTAGCTAGACACATTGTTGTGGATCTACATCTGCCTCCAAGTTAAATGAAACACAAGCTGAATATTTTTGAAACAGACCTCACAGTCCCCTGACTAAAGTAACACCAGAAACATTCTTAGCTAGCTATAATGAGCATTTCTCAGCTAGACATTGACTCGGTCTTATGTTTTTTTATCTCTGGCCCTTTTTATCTGTTTGCTGCAGGAGTCGTGTTGCACATTTCCCATAACACTACAGATAAAATCATTAAAGGATGTTTTCTAGCGATATATTCTTGAGTTTGCCCCCCCTCGATAACCTCCCACACGCAACCTTTTGAAAACACTGACGTTGTGATGGTCATCCTGCTATTGTACTCCACAGATCTAGGAGCAAAACAGCCAATAAGCAGCATCATGTCTGCAGAACTGGACCTGTCCCCTCCGGAAGTGCCTGAGCCTACATTTCTAGAGAGTATGCTACGCTATGGGCTGTTTCTGGGAGCAATCTTCCAGCTAATCTGTATTCTGGCTGTAATCTTCCCCACATCCAAGGGATATGAACAGGTAGGCAGACATGAAGTGTTCAGACATCAGTGTTCCCCTGCTGTTGCTCCCTACATCATATATATATTCATATTTATGTCCTGTTTTAGTTTGGTGTTTGGGTTTAGGCATACATTAAGGCTTAGGTAAAAAGTAAGAGTAACGAGACACTGTCACTTTAGTTTTGTGCAAATTTGTTTTCATGTTAATAATGTATTTGAATTGCTAAGAGACATTTGAGCTAGTTAAACCAGCAATTTATTTGTTAGGCCATATATATATATAGCCAATGCAAATAAATGTTTTATCAGATAAGATGCATATGTTCACATAATACAATTTGTCAAATTACAGTAATAAGTAATATGCCAGTTAATCACTGTGGCATCTGCTTTTCCATGGGATGCAGTACAATACTCTATATTAGGACTGCTTTATATCAGATAATTAAATAATAAATCATAAATGTTTACACTATAGACTGACAGAGCTAGGCATTCTGCTATACATTTATTCTGTAAAACCTTAGAGAATAAACTGTTTTAGCTCCCTAAAATATATAAAAGCAGACAATTAGCCAGAGTGGTACTGAATATCTTATTTAGAAGACAGAGCCACCGAGGGTTACTTTCCAATCTCTACATTAACAACTGTCAGGAGAGATTATTTATAGACAAGAGCAATTAAACCCACCATCTAATTATTCTATTTTCAGACACGGTCATCAGATGTACTGATTACACAGTATGTCGCCATTTCATCCTTCACAGCATCCAGCTGTCATTCTTCTCCGCCTGAACAATAGGAAAGATTACACACACTGAAACTGTGCTGACAAAGGAAACTGCTGAAAAATGCTTGAATTTCTTTTGTTCTGTGTGTGTCCCGAAAGATCTGAGAATTTAATCCAAGTGTCCATTTAATTTAGATAATTTTACACAGAGATAGAGATATCTGGGAAATTGCAAACCGTAAAGCTACATTACCGAAATTAATTATCACAATCTTCTAACAACTTGTGCACACATGTACTTGGAAAATAACACCTTGGCCAATAATGTTTGTGTCAGTCAGCAAAAAGCATTATTTAAAACACTTATCTAATCGTGTTTAGCAGTCATGTAATTTTCACACCACATTTCAATGACTCAGAATTTCTTTTGAAGTAGCAGGGTGTTTTATGTTTCTCATGTTTGCTCTGCAGGAGGAGACTGAGTCCAAAGACGGCAAAGCCACTGAACAGATGAAAAAAACTAAAGGACCAGCACCTCAGATTCGACAGAAACCAAAGAAAGAGAGCAAAAAGAAGCGATAGATAAATCTGTGTGTTAGCTGCTTGTGTGAATATTTGTGTGCTGTTGTTATTGAGTCAGCATTGGCAGTTGGTAGTTGTCACTACATATATGTTGAACACTAGTTTATACAATAAACAAATAATGTGCATTTGACATTTCAAATTTATTACAAGTAGCAAATTACTATGGCATTTCTTGACTGCTACTCCATGTAGATTAGTTTAGCATTTATTTTTGTTGACTTTTTTTATTATTATTTTTAATATTGTTGTTGGTATTTGGAGAACAGACAAATGCATTATGTAGTCATTCCCTTTGATGATGTTTGTTGTTAATTCAGTGCTAAATTTCACTTTAATGAGTCACAATGTCCCCTCCTTATATTCACTCTTTTTGTGTCTAGGAGTACATTATTATTTCTTTATAAAACTGCATTTGTGGCACCAGAGTAGACTGTTTCACTGAATGTAAAGTATATTTTGTTTTTTTTCCAGGTACAATTAATAACATTCAGAATCTAAGATGAAAATATAAGTTTAAAGGGAAGATTAAACCAAATAATTTGGTCATAGTTCCAGTTAACATGTATTTGTTGTATTTCAGATGTGGTAACTAAGTAAGCACATTTACTTAAGTACTGTACTTGTACTGGAGCATTTCCATTTCATGTTACTTATTCCACTACAAATATAGCAAAATATTGTACGTTTACTCAAATTATTTTTAACGTATTAGTTAGTAGTTGTTTTTTTGCAGTTTGAGATTATCATTAAAACCTAAAATGCTAAAAAAAAAGAGAGAGAGAGAGAGAGAAAAAATGGATTAACCTCCAGTTTGTATATAGTCTCCACTTCATAAGGTGGTTAAAATCATCCCACCTTTACTGACTTATGGTTTTGTTCCCATTTTTGCAGCTTTGCCCTGTTGAACTGAATTATTTTTGTTGTTTGTATGGTTATTTTTGATTCAATTAATTTTTTTGGAACAACACAAACACTATGGGAAACCGTAATGGGCAACTTTTTTCAGTATGATATACAGACAAAGCTATTAATCAAACTAATAGATTATAAACATCAATAAAATACCGTTAGTTAAAGCACTAATTCATACTGAGTTACATCTTAGCGTTTTGTTTGACCGATATCAAGCAATGTAGCTATTTTGTAGTAATTTTCTTATCGTTCATGTTCATATCTTCGACTTGGTTCAGGCAAGTTTTGCCAACCCCAATGTGTCCGGGTAAAGTTTAAGTAAAAAATGTATAAAATGAATATTAACACAGGAACACACAAAAACCTTAGTAGGAGTGGAAAACAAAGAAAGGGAACACTTAATTCAATAAAAGTACAAAGTTTACCACTTTTGTTCATAAGAATTCTTACAAATCAGGAGATGGGCAGTTGTTAGCTATACTTCCTTACATAGTGAAGTTACCGTTCGTGATTGCGACGTTTGTGTCGCTTAGCAACCGTTTTGGCTAGCCAGAACTGAAGCTAACAACAGGGACAAATATAAAAGAAAACTGTGTCTTGTTGGTTTAGCTAAGTTCATTGTGGAAACGTTCCTCGGTCGTGAGCACAACTTATTTGAGAAAAGCTAAACCGGTGCTACTGTGCCACACAGCTCGGTCCGACGTTGAGCCTGTAACGTTACGCAAACACGACGTGACTCCGCCGTTGCTGCGTAAAAGGCGTAATGTCCAGCCTCATCAAATCTGCACGCTCGTGTTTCGTCAGTGATGTACTACCCCTTGCCTTTTGCCCTACGAGGCATGTCTTCTTCACTCCACACCACTCCTGCTCCGTCGCATGAATTTACCGCGCCGACGGCTCGCCCCAGCTGAACAGGCTACTTCACAGTGGGGTTTGGTGTTTGTCCGGCCCACCGCACCGCAGCCGCCCGGCAGCTGTGCCCTCAGCTCCTGAAGCCAGTCCCAGTCATGACCTCCTCCTTCACCGATTCGGCCGAAATACGCTAAATGGGATTCGTGGCTGGTTCGAGGTTTCCACAGCAACTGGCCATCCGCTTCCATTATTTCTCTAATGAGGACAGCCATAAGGATTTTACACGGCTCCTCGCTGCGCGTTTCTGATTTTTAGCTGAATCTCAAGACGCGTCAAAGGTGAGTTAATTAAAGCTTCTGGCGTTTTAACGCGAGACAATTAGATTGTGTTCGGAATTACACTCAATGGTTTTTGGTGTATTGCTGTATATCTCATCGTACGACTGTCTTACACACGGCGTCTGATACCCCCCTCGCACTGAGTTGTTTCATTGTTGCACAGGCCATTCAGTCAGTGTTGCTCGCACATTTGGTCAGTGGCACTCAGTCTGTGCCAGCTAGGGCTGTGTTGTTGACGATTTACTACACCCCACAAGACATTCAAACCGCGTCAAATTGTCATATCCTAAAGGAAAAAAAAATTCCTACGACCATATATACTCAGTGAAATACGTAGTAAATCGACTGCGCGCAGAAAGTAAAGCAAGCAATCCATCGAAAATCAAAATGGAGCTGTAACAGCACCTGTTTTGATTCATCAGGCCGCATATGCGCTTATGTGAACAGAAGCCGAGGGCTGTCACAGCAGCATTTATCGCCTTTTATCCCTGTTTCCATTCACAAATCGATGTTTACTTGCCCATTGTGGATCCGTTTGGCAAACACCGAAAGCGGATATTTTTAATGTGTTTTATTCCCCCCATTGCCTGTCATAGCAAAGACGTTATCATCTTGACAGCTGTTACTCCTGTAGGCAGCTACCACCCCACCCCTTGTTTCTTTGAAAGCAGCTTTGCTGACAATAACTGGTGTTTAATCCCTTGGAAATGGAATTTTAATTATGTGGTTAATCTGTTTATAGCTGGTTTGGGGCTTCGGACAAGTTCCAGCTAATTTCCATATGGCTTTTGGTGCAACATTTTTGATGGACATCCAAAGAAGAATAAGGCTCCTCTCATAAACAAAAAGCTGACAAATAACTCCAAATGACCTAGCTGATCAGACGTTCTTAAAGCTTAAAATTATATATTTTCTACAGGTTTTGTCTGGTTACGAATCATATTTCAAAGGTATACAGAGAGATAAAATTTAATATTTCAATTTAAGCTAAAAAATAGGCTGTCAGTTATCCTTTGCTGTCAAAACACAGGAACAATGCGTGTCTAGGACGTAGAGAGGGTGAGTATTGTAAATTAATTTAGTAGTATGCCTCATTAGTAAAAGAAAGGAATTGGTGGTGGTAATCGCTTTCCGAGAGTATGGCACCGCTGACATGAAAGGCTTCTTCATGACCTCTTTCTGCAGCCTTTAGCCTCTTTCATGAAATTAATCATGCCGTAGCAGCCATTTCTCATAGCCTGGTTCAGCCGGAGCCACCAGTGAAAGATTAGAGAAAACGGAAATGGGTTTTATCAGCTGAGTGCCACAGTCACTGTCTTCTCCTGTGTGTCGTCTTCTTCCTCTTGCCTTTCCTCTGCCACTAAGGACAAAGGGACATGAGATGGGACCGCTGGACACAGGATGAGACTTTCTAAAGTGTTAAAGATTTGGGGAAAAGACCACCAAATGTATGACTCACGCAACTAGATTATCCACAGTGGTAAAACAACAAATCGTGATAATTATGTTACTCCTTTGTCTTTTCTTTAGTCTTTAAATCATCTGCCAGTGCTCTCTAACGCACACCATTTTCGGAGGATGTGTGTTATACATATGTTTCATGTAATCATTTATCATATAGCGGGATAAGACAACAGTGCTAATGTGCAAATTTCCTCTTGTTCTGATCTTGAAGAATCATCGTTGCTCATTAAACTGTCCTTTTCCCCACTGGCTCTAGCGCACTGCACACTGTACTCTCTGCAGCACAGTGGGAACTGTTACCGTCTGTTGTGACTCACTAAAGTTTGTCATGACCAAATGTGCTCATGTGCCTGACCAGAGATGTACAGCTAGTGTCATCTGCTTCACTTTTAGGATTATAAATGTTAATCAAGCAGAGAAATGTGAGAAAGAATTATAGTTGGAAACCTTAATACTAAACCATACGTCATGGGACGTATGGTTTAGTATTAATGGGACGATGGGACGAAAACTCAATGGGACAAAAGCAATCTCCCCTCGGGATCAATAAAGTATTTATTCTGATGCTTTACAGCGAAATGTTCAGTATTTGAGTGATTGCTGGATTTGCAGTATGGAACTTATGCATCTAGGCAAACTGGTCTTTGTTGTGTGTTAGACAATAAAAAATCAGCAACTTGATGTAATTTGCAGGTAAACCAACAATAAAGATCTAAATAAAGGTGAATACAGCTTTCACTTTAGATCAGGGATTGAAAAAATCTTAATGCCAACTTTGGTGTCTCCTTTCCTTGCTTACTTACTCTCTTCAAATGCAGCCCTTGATCCTTGCAAAAATGAATTTTCAAATCTGAGTTTCAAATCAAGTACCTTTCAATGCTACAGTTATTATAGCACCAAATTTTGTCAACGCTAACATGCTGATGTTTAGCATGTTTGATGATGATAATATCACCCAGACATTTAGTCAAGGCTGCAAATATCAGTCTCATGGTGTCAACAGAGTAAAAACATCAGGGTATCACCAAAGTCATAATGAGCCAACTGATGAACGTGAAAGTGTGATATTTCATTGTGAGCCAAAATAGATGACTGCACAATAGACTGACCTTAATACCTATAGCACTGTAATAAGGGTAGATACTCACTTGATTTGACTAAGTCACACTGCTGATGCCAAATATTAGCTTCAGCCAAACAAAATATTTTTCTACAACTTGAGGACTGTAGCTTTTGATCTTGATCATTCATTGGAATCAGCTGGTACAGACAAAGTACATTTACAGTGCCCAGAATCTATTTCAGAGTACACAAGGGAATGCAAGTGTTGCTTTAAGACAAACTTGAAAAAAAACAGTGAACATATCCTGAAATAGAGGAATCAGATTAGATAGAAATGACAGTGTGGTATGTGCCACTCCAAGACAAAGCAAAAGTACAAATTACAAACGGAAACAATGGCATCATATGATGCAGTTCTACTATATGATAGGTGTTGGGACTTGCCTGCTTTATTAACTTACATTCCTCTGATCTCATTTCCTGTACTTTTTATATCTTACTCTACAATATTTCCGTGTACCACCTAGTATTGACTTCCTGTACAGAGATCTAGATGTTTTTAAGACTCAATCAACACTTAGACTGTGAAAGAGACATAGTTTAGTGATCAATGTACTGCAGATACTCACACCTATGCTTTTGCACTCCATTGAGGTTTGGGATAAATACCACTCAGAATAGCTGAATGAAACCTATATTTACCATGATTCATATCTGATCCTAAAATCTCACAGTGTAGCCAGGCAGATATAATTACATAGCACATCTCTGTGTTGACATTATTAAATCACATGTAGCACTTATCATACTAGAATGGCATCTGTTACACTTTAAGAGAAATCAATTTGGAAACACTAGGTAATTTTAACATACATAAACAACAGAGAGAGTAAACTGATTATGTAAATTTAAATACAGTTAGGTCCAGAAGTATCTGGGCAGTGACAGTTTTTAGAAAATCTGGACGTCTACATTTTAGTCACAGCTTAATTGTTTGTTAAAATCGTAAAAACCCTGTCACTGCCCAATTACTTCCAGACCAAACTGTTTATCATGGTCATATAATTCACAGTACAAAGTAACCATTTTTTTCTTTGTTAGTTTGTTTTGTATGGTTTTTTTTTTTTGTGTGTGTATCCAGGTAAACAAATAGTGTCTTCTTTGTCCCCACTCCATCTTCGTCCTCATCTCCCTCCTTGCTTCCTTCCTCCAGTCCCGCCCTCCCACTGCTTAGGTGCCTGTTCTTGTTGCAGTGTCTGGCAGTTGTGGTGGTGTGGTGCAATCTGCTTCTCCTTCATTCCTCTGTGCTCCTGTTAAGTTTTTATTTTTTACATTTCTCTCTTGCCATATTTTTCAGACTTACAATTCCTAATTTGAACCTGTTGTACCTTTTGTTCAGCTTGTATAGTTTTGTCTTCTTTGCTTTATCACATTTGCTTATTCATTCTCCATTTTACATCAGAGGGTGGTGAGAGATCATATGTGAGCACATGTTGATATTGGGACACTCTGACACCATATTAGGAAAAGGTGAATGGCTTAGTTACAGTACTAGCTGTGTTGTTTACATGCAAGTGTTCTGTTTCTTTCAAGGGTAATCTAGTGTGTGCAGCCTCCCAGAGAGAACTAGTGGTAAGCATTGGACACAGTGTGCACTGTGACTCTCAAAGGACATGATTTCTATACCATCAGTGTATTGGGAGATGTTGGCAGCTCTGGTCAAGGGTCATTACCTCTACTCATTAGTGTGGGTTTAAAACTGATGATTAGTCACATTTATAAATTGACATAACTTTCCTTCAGCCAAACAATCAGGGTTGAAATGCCCTGTTCTACCAAGCATTTGCCCTGCTGAATTGCCCAAAGATTAGTCAATTTATAGATTAGTCAATCGACAAGTAGTCAGCTATCAGTGTCAGGTTTTCAAATGTAAGAATTTGGTGGTACATAATAGTAAACTGAGGCTTGGAATGCTTTTGGGAGAAAACATAACTTGAAGACATTGCTCTTAAGGGAATTATCATTCTTAACGTCGGCTCTTTTCTTTTAAATGAATTAACTGGGAAATGGGAATAATGATCAAAATAATTGTGAGTTTTAACCATAGCCCTATATGGGTATTAATGTAGTATTCATGTCCTAAATTGCTCATACTTTTATGCGTAAATCTTGTTTGTATGTGATTTCTGTATCACATTCACAAACTTGTTACAGTTACAGTGTTTGAAGTTATTGCACTTTTCTGGTAACTGCAATTTTTAAAATAAAAATGCTACAAAGTGCAATATTAAGTACTTGTATCAGTACTTCGTATTAGCAAGTACTGAAATGTAAGTACTTGTACTCAGTCAGGAAAAAAGTGGTAACAGGACATCCGTAGTATTTACTTACAGAACTTGTTTTGAATTCATATGTAAAGATGATCTAAACTCATAGATATACTCCATTGTCTTCACAAGCCATTGTTTGTCAAGCTATAACAACTTGACATTCAGAAGGACTTCAACTATGTCTTTTATAAATTGAATCAATAGTAAAACAGCATGTTGCAATTAGTTTGCTTTGCTAAAATACACACTACCAGTACAAGATAGTGGTTATTTCTCAGATTCAATCACATTGAGTATCAATGTCCTTGTGAAATGTAACTGTGAAAAGCTAAATGTATCTGTTGCAGTAAAGTTTCTCCTTTACTGCTTAAATGTGGGAGTCTGCAACCCATGAGACTATGATTTCAGACCATTTTGGTTATGTTTATCCTGTAAATATCTGGGTTTTTGTTATCATCAGTGAGCTGGTAGAGTTTTGAAGCAGGCGGAGACCAAAAATCCATTACTGACACTAACTGCACGCAGTCCACACACTCATGTTCACGCACGCCTGCAGGACTACAGCTACAAGAAAAAGTAATGGCGCTGTTTCACTTTCCCGGTTTACTGCATAAATTGGTCATAAAACATGATCTGATCACAGTTCACCAAATGGTAGGTGATAATCTCATAATAGTTTTAATATTCATTAGTACAAAGTCAATTCATATTGTCAATAAATGAAGATGATTTGGTAATGTGGACTTCCATAGATCATGCCAAAGGCATAATGCAAATTGTTTAGTGAAGTGAAAAAGAGGCAGGACACCACGAAGGAATCTATTGCGCTCCAAACAAAACATTGCAGCATGCCTGAAGTTTGCCAAGGACCACGTTAGCACTGGAAAATGTCTTTGGACAGGATAGACAAAGGTGGAATTGTTTGGGAAGTACACATAGCATTAAATGCTAAAAGAATACCAACATGAAAACATTATCCCAACAGTGTAGTATGGTGGAAGAAATTCACAAGTTTATCTAGGTATCGTACAGGAAAATATGAAGGTGGCTGTCCGCAAACTGAAGCAGATGTTGGATGATACAGCAGGACAATGACCCTACTGAGCCTGATCAAAGTAAATCTACTACAGAATGGCTTTGGAGACGTGGCCCAGTCAAAGCCCATACCTCAACCGATTGTGTTGCTGTGGAATGACCACAAGAACTGTTCGAACCAGACACCGTAAGAATATGGCTGAGCTGAAGCATTTCTGTAAGGAAGAATGGACCAATACTCCACCTGGCTTGTTTGAAGAGCTGGTTTGAGGTTATTGCTGCCAAAGGTGATTCAACCAATTGTTAAAACATTGTTGCCATTATTTTTTCCATTACCATTATGTATCCCAAAGGTTCTGTTCAGTAGCAACTGGCTATCCAACTGGCTATCGAGAGGGCTTCATAATTTCCAATGAAGAACTGGATGTAAGGCAAAACGTTTTCAAGAACCAAGAAACAAGTCCAGTTGCTACTAAACAACACCTTGGGGAAACCTATGAACTGGATGACTGAGAACCTTCACAGACACAGACAGACATAATGTTACATGGGTGTGTTTATAAGAAACATCATAACTGTTTGTGTTTCATCAGCTTGGAAACATTCTCATTGTTGATATTTGTGACTTTGGTGAAGATCAGATCATATCTCATGACCAATGTATGCAGAAAAACAGAAACTTAAACTGTGCCATTACTTCTCTTTGCAATTGTATCTCTGTGTGACTCAATGTTGCACGACGGGATACGTCCCCTCAATGCGCCAGATTACATGACAGCAGGAGTAGAATCAAAGGTTGCACGACTGTACATGTGTGCTGGAAATCGCTCATGCTCGTGCACACTCGCACACACTCAGCAGCTTAAATGCCCACACGTCTCCACAGTGGGATAGCACCATATCGTTGACAATTCCCATACCTGTGTAATTATGCGCTTCTTGCACATTACACTTAAAACACCCACTAAGCCTCAGCTGTCCGTGCAACAACCACCTACACATTCTTTTTCTAGCTACCACCAGTTCCTCCTTGTCTGTTAATAACCCTCCTTGTCCTGTCTATCAGACTGACACAAGTGTGTTGGAAACATTCAGGCGGATATATGCATGTGTTGGAAAAGGGATGTGGGACACAACTGTGGTTGAGTGTTAGTGTGCGATACAGCCTTGTTTCCCAGAGACCCAAAGAAACAGCTGCTCACGCACATAAATACACACACACACACACACACACACACACCTACACACATGGCATATACACTCTGTCTGGAACTGTGAGTGCCTCTATTCACAAAGGAACAAGGCTGTTTCATGTGTGTATGACTGTCTCTGTTTCAGCTGGCCTGAAATAGCCGGTCTCTCAGTGAGTCACTCTCGCCTCGAAGGGAGGATTGGACGTGGTGTGTGAACTCAGTACTGCAACTTTCTGTGGGTGCACTTGACTGTCTGAATATGTTTTCTGTAATCAAGAGCACAGACACACTTTTGACTTGTTGCATTTATCATGTGATAATAGACACATACAGCTGTTACCTCTAGAAGGTGAAACTGTTTCTGTCCTTGCCACCTCACCAGAATTAATACTCTGTTTCATTATAGTTCACTTCTCCTTTGCTTAAAGCTTTGTTTTCTTAGATGCTTATTGATTCAGAACTCATTGATTCAACCTATAAGATTGACCTTGAAAGCATGTGTGTTGGCTGTTTCAAGGTATCCTGTTCTTAGTGTATTTGAAGACTAAACAGTTGTGACTGAACCTGGAGTAGCTCCAGGGATACACTGTGATGGATTAGGAGAGCAAAATGAATGTGAGGCTTAGCACATACTGCTAAAAGGATTTTTTTTCCCCCAGAAAGGTGAATGAATAGGAACTGAAACGGGTTCAGTTCCTGTTCCTGAATGAGTTGGAGTTTTTGTGTGTACTGTCATGGAGGATTAAAATAGTAAGTGATTTTAAAATGAAAACTAAAACTAGCTTTTAGTTAATAAATGCATCCTTCAGTGAAATTTGACAATTTCTGAATTAGAAAATATGGGATTAGATTTGCAAGTAGTGATTATTTTTATCATGTTAATCTGTTGATTACATTGTCACACTGGCATTGGCAGAATCCAAGGTGATGTCTTTTAAAGGCCTTATTTTGTCAAACCAAAACTAGGAAATCCTAAAATATCTAAAATTGGAGAAAAGCAGCAAATCTTACACTGAAGCTAAGTTCAAGCCGGAGAATGACAATGGTTTTAACTTTCATTTATTTCATGATTAAACAATTAAGATATGAAATAGTTGACATCTATTTTTATTAATCAGCTACATGGTTTCAGTTACATGGCATATAATGAGACAGAAATACTAACAACCTAGAAGAGGCCTTTTAATCCTCTGGGAATGAAACTACTGCAGTCTTACTCATCATTGGCTCTCCTTCCAGGTCTGCACATGGGGGCGGGCAAGAGCAAGCCCAAGGAACCAGGCCAGCGCTCCATGAGCCTGGACGGCACCATTGGCACAGGCTCAGACAGCGGGCACTTCCACCATCTGGGCCCTGCTCAGCAGACCCAAACCCCAAACAGGAGCCCTGCCGTTGGGACAGGCAGGCAGGGACATCAAGGACAACACCAGCATGCCCCAACAAACACTCCTGTGCTGGCTCTGTTTGGAGGTGTGGACCATACTGGCACCATAACCTCTCCTCAGAGAGGTCCTCTATCAGGTAGGAAACATGTTGTGATATTGTTACACTTGTGGAACTAGTATAGACCATTAATGAATACAGAAAACGGTTGCACTACTGTAAAGCTGTAGTTCAACATTTTGTGAAATACCTTTCCTGCTTTCTTGATGAGAGTAACATGAGAAGTCTCCAGTCATGTAAATATGAGGCCAGGGCCAGCAGATAGATTCATGTAGATTCTTTATTTATTGTCATTGCACAGGGTACAACAAAATTAAGTGTCAGTCCTTTTGGTTCATAAAAAGAAATAAAGAAGTAACAAATGTAAGTACAAATGTAAACATAAAACCAAGGATAAACATAAATACTAAAGAGTATAATCATAAACACAAGTGATCAGATGCTGACTACGGTTCAGTTGAGGTAGTAAACAGCTGAGATACTGCACTTAACATATTGCACATATGAGTAGAGTGTCTCTCGCCCGTATGATAGCTAGTTAGCTTAGCTTAAATGCAGGGAACAGCTAAACAGCTAGCCTGGTTCTGCTGATCATCATCTCTACAGATCACCATTACCATTATATATCTTTTTTGTTGTAATCTGGGCAACAACAGAAGCTCCTCATTTTCAGTCTTAGTCCTTAACCAACCAAAGGATTTGACTGGCTCCAGTTCAGAATGAGAGTTGTATCAACCTTTTGCTTCTCACTCTCAGACATCTTGAGTAGCAAAGGCAAACCTAAAGCAGTCATATTTATAACGATGTAATGTCTATTTTTAATGTGTTCATGTTTAAAGTTCTTTAATGAGAACTTGAAAAATGTTTTTTTTTCCAACATCAGCTTTCAGATGGATGGATTAAAACCTTGTCTGTGACTTTGAAGTTTGTCCAGATTTTACTTGACATCAAACTCTAATGTGTCTAGACCAGCCAGATGGTTAGGTTAATGTTGCACCATCCAGAGAGTGGAGAGCTGTTGGTGTAGCAGGAGTAGCTCTGCTGGCCGCCGCCTCCTGCTCTGCATCTAATGATTTCCCAGGTTTAGATCACCAGTTCATTAAAAAGAAGAGGTAGAAAGCTACATGAAAAATAGAAAATCGTTTATATTATGGCTTTGTCCTTCATGGACTGTTGGTCACGCACAGTCTGCTAATCAATATTTCTCATTAGGCCTTGGTACATATATGGATTAGAGGTCAAATTAATTTATAGCCTTACATTGGATCAAGCAAATAATTTTTAAGGGTCACACTTGCATTATAGAATTTAGGATTATGATGGTTAATAGAGGACGTGATGGGAAGTCCCATGGTCTGTAATTACATTGTTCCCTAAATTCATGTTTCCATTTTTGTGTGTGTGTGTGTGTGTATGTGTGTGTGTTTCTTGCAGGAGGTGTCACAACGTTTGTGGCGCTGTATGATTATGAGTCAAGGACAGCATCTGATCTGACCTTTAGAAAAGGCGACAGGCTGCAGATTGTCAACAACACGTAAGATTCCAGTCATCTGTCTCCCTATGACACCACAGCTTAACAGAATTCAATGAACAGATTTGTTGATGACACAGATGTTTCTGTGAATGAACACAGACAGTCACAATAAGAGTCAGCAACTTTAACTGTGGATCCAGAGTCCTATCTTTCCTTTTTGGCTAAAACGGAGCAGAATTGCAATTTGCTAATGCATTCTGTTGCTCTTGGGCACTTGTTAACATCATAAACTTTGACACAGTGTAGATGGATGCATGTAGACCAGGGGTGTCAAACTCCAGTCCTTGAGAGCAGCTTCCGTCTGGCCAAACACATCTGATCCTGATAATTAGCACGGAGTAAGGCAGGAATAGTTGGAAAACAAGCAGGGCTGTGGCTCTTGAGGACTGGTGTTTGACACCTGTTATGTAGACTGTGTCAAAGATTTACATCTTTATAGAGCACCAATTATAGTAGGGTGTCTTTCCTACACAGCGGTGATAAATATAGAAAAATGTGTTTTCCTGTTGGATACAAGGATGTTGAAGTTTGTCTGTGTTGTGGTGATTTAGTTAAAAACATATAACATTTAGTTAGATTTCATGTTAAAATATTTGGAGCACAATTGTTACACAGGTAATAAAAAGAACAGCAGTGTCTTGTTTAATTTTTTTCCTATCTCCTCTTTCCATAGTTTCCTGCCATAAGTCTGGTCTACTGTACTTCATCTGTAGTCTGGCACTACATAGTAGGGCTGAAAAAAAATATGAGGCATCTATAAGTAATTAATATTGCACAATGTAACCGTGCAATGTCTACACTGTACAGCACCCTACAGTGAATGTGAGCTTTATATAAAATGTAAATGTGTTTAAAGTCCTGAAGATCTAAACTTTTAAAAAGAAATCATCAACAGCACTGAAATGAAAAGTGAAACTTGAAAGTACAGCCTTACTGCGTAGTCCCACAGCACATTGAGCTCCTCTGCTATCTGTGTTGTGCTGCTTGCCTCGCTGTGTCTCCTTGCTGTGTTTTGATGTGTCTGCTGTGTCTGTTATCTCTCCCTCTCTCTCATGCTTCATGGTTTCTCCTAGGAAAAAGTACAGCTTCAGGTCAGTAATACTTGCATTAATGCAGAAAAAACCTCAAGCAACCTTTTGTTCACAGTCCCTTTGCTGCTGCACTGATTTGTCTGATCAAGCTTTTAGTAAAACTGCTGATTAATAATGTGGTGCCATATTGTCTATCCCTAGATATAGAACAATAGTTAATGGTCTAAAATGTAAACCAGGGGACTACAAGTGTAGCAAAAGGTTGCCATGTTTGTCTATTGCTTGTCTTAATGGTGTGTTTTTCTTCACATCATTCTGTGCCTTAGGTGTGGGATGAATTGTGTTTTCTTTATAACAAATACTGTAATATTTAAAGAGTATATCTGATATTGTCTTATTTTTTTTGTTGGCAGCAGATTCCATAAAGATTCTTTAAAGATTTACAGTCAGGTTCATAAATAATGCAACACAGTCTTTTCTCTTATTAATTTAGGTTTGTCAAACCCTTTGATTTAAATTTGAGAGTCCTGACTTTCAAAAAAATCTACCTTGCCACAGTACTTACAGACCAGACTGTACATTTTCAGTAAGAACCCACTGGCTTGATTTGGGACTGACAGGGTAGAGATGTCAACAAGTTTTCTATTAGTTTGGTTTTGGACTTTTCATGGGATTTGTTGACAAGTGTTAAGAAAGTACAGAATATAAACATTTAGAAAAGTATTTTAATTTAAGTGTTTTTTAATCATTCGAACAGAACAATTTTATAAATATATATTATTTAAAACTTATTTAAGGTTTTAAAACCAGGAAATGTAGATGTTTTTTTATTCACTTTCCCCCTTTCTGTCTTTTTCCCTCTTTCTCT
>OMLM01008727.1:64581-74784 GCA_900302695.1 Helostoma temminkii
CATCAGTGAATGAATCTACTCAGTGCATAATTCCATCATCACTTCTTTCTTCTTCTTTCTAGTCTTGTCCTTTTTATTAGCCATGTTAGAGGCAGACCTCAGAATGGTGTAGTTGGTTGGTCCATTACTTTGGTCCAGAATGACTCATCTCAACCACTACTGGATGAGTGGTAGAGACATTCATGGTCCCCAGAGAATTTATTTGATTTTGCTGAACCACTGACCTTTTATTCAGCACCACCAACAGGTCAAAGTTTGCACTTAGGCTATTGCGGGAATAGCTTACATCTCAACTTCATCTGGGTGAACTGGCCCCTTATTTTGTGCAGATGCTCTTTTAGTGAATGATCTATATCCATATGACTTATGACTCTTCCTTAACACCACCATGAGGTTGAAATTTGGTATTTTAAATTAAATATCTCAGCTAGTTAATGGATTGTCATAAAACTTAGGATGTCCATCGCCCCTCCAGAGAAATGTGGTAAAAGCAAACTGACTTTTCATCAATCAAATAAAAGGCTATTTTATTATTTAAATATACAAATGTTATACAGGTTACTCAGCCTTGCCATGGTCTTCAGTAACACTTTCAAACAAAAGCATTGTCTTTATTCTGAAATTAATGAAACTTAATTTTTAAATTTTTAGAGGCATAAAATTTCCTATTTTTGACTAAAAGGAAGCAACAAGAGGTTGCAGCTAATTCTGCTTTATGAAAAAGGCATCAGAGGAAGCACTTGGGTAATACTTTCAGGTGTATGAGGCCAATATGAGGTTGAAGCTCTATTCTGACTTGACCCATTCAAAATTGTTAGAGGTTGTCAACAACTTCTGTTTTCCAAAGTCTTTTTATTGAAATGCATGACCATGCCAGATGACATACATGAGATCTTACTTTTAGCTGGAGATAGAATGTTGTAGCTCAATTCTGATTTGACCTGTTCCTCCATTTTTTAGGAGTGATCTTCATCCTTTGTTGTATGAACTTGTCCTGAAAATTAACTGTCAGACCTGTAGACGCATTGGGGTCCTCTTTTTGGCTGTAGGACACCAATGGGAGATTGGACAACAATGATACTCAGCTCAAGATGCTCCACAATGTGGGCATTGTCCCACTCTGCATCTATAAGCAACAGACAAACAGACACATGGAAAATGGGCTATATTGATATAGACAACACAACAAACACATCCACCAAATCAGGGTCTTGTTTCTTACTTTTTGCCTTTTTGGCTGATTGTTCTACACTCACTGACACTTTTCTCGCTGCCCATAAATCCTCCCTACCTTTGACAGATATCCACTCCTTGCTAACAGTTTGTCATGTTTCTCTTTCCCACTCTCACTCCTTTTCCACCCACTTATCAGTATGCACACACTCTCTCACTCTACCTTTCTCTTCTTTCTTTATCTCTCCCCAGTTTGAACATCTTGTTGTTACATTCATGTTTCAGGCCTCACTGAAATCCACAGTTCCTCATGCGCTCTCTTCACTGTTTTCTATCATCCTCTATTGGTCCATTCATCACTTAGCCAGGACACTATTGGTTCATTCATCAACCAGCTAGCAGCCCCGCAGCGGCAACCAGCGCACAGGTCCAGGAATGTGAAAGCTCAGGGTTTGGTCCCTAATGATGAACAGCACTTGAATCAGTCTATCCTGGGAAAATTTTTCTTCAAGGAGGACTCATTTGATAGAGACAATTATAAAGTGCTCAGTAATTATACTGATAAAGACAACAACTGTATAACTGATCGTCGTGATACTGCAAAAGCTCTTTTCTTGTTTTATTAAATTCTGCATAAAAAGACTTGTAGCTTATTAGTTTGTCGTATAGACAGAATGTTTTCCTACATTTCCCAGAAGCCTGCATGAATGTGACAAAGGGCGGGGAGAATTTACAATTGGTATTTACACCATGACCACTAAAAACCTTACTGGATGATTGGCTGCCAGGCGTCTGTTAAGATCATATGACAAAACATCTGTGCCCCTCTTGATTTTTAGGAAAAATTCTGTCCCATTGGTCGTCTCTGTATTATTAAGCCATTCGCTTTGTCTCATCTCTTTGGCCCTGACCAGTTTGGTACCCTGGGCAAGACTTTAGCTGGTGCCTCTGGCATTGCAACCAACTCCACCACTACTCACTGTGTTTATACCTTACACAGAAACTGCATGAAGCTTTGTGTCTTACACATTGTCTTTCTTTTAGAAACACACAAACAGTAATAAAAACAGAAAGGAAAATAAATACAATATAGTGTTCCAAAGAGTATTGCACACTACAAATAAAAAAAATAAGAAAACCTTATTAGATTTTGTTAATTTTAGAAAATAAATAAATACATAAAAGTAATCAAATAGAGTTATAATAAATTAATCATAAATACAACATGAATGAGTTATCATACAATATACTGTGTTACAGAAATCACTGCAAACATAAAATGATTTATGAATAAGAGTATTTCACACAAAAAAAACTATACTACAGGGATACAGGTTATACAGACACATTTAGTTTAGTAAAAAAGTAAGTAAAGTTAGTAAAGAAAATGGCATAAAACTAGTTCTAAATACAATACACAAAATACTATATTCTTACTCTGCAGTGGTGCAGGTGGTCCAGGGATGTCAGAGGTTAAATTAATTCTGTGTATTACAATATTTGAATAAAAACTTGCTTATTGTGAATCGAAGCCAATAATAAACCACATTAAAGTCAATAGCATTCTAAACTGGAGGGCTCAGACATTCATGGCTTTTTGCTGTTGTTATTTGACTAAACACTATTTATGATTTGAATAAATTTTGACCAGTATTATCTCAGCCTTTAGACAGTAGGTTAACAAAACACAAATCAAATCTGCTCATGTTTCTTTTTCACTATTACAACGATCAGTTCTGTCATGGCTTTTCCTCAGTGAAAGAAAAGCTACAACAAGGCTCTAAACTACCACTACAAACAGACTTAAATTCACCAGCCAATCAAGAAATAATGTTACAAACAACTCCTGTTGTTCTTAAATTTAACTAAATAAGCTTTTTAACTAGCTTATTAAACTGGCAAATGGTATTATTATTGACAATAGCTAAACTCGTAATGTTCCGCTCCAATAGTATGCAAAATTTATTCAGCACATTACCTCTGTCTTTTTCACAGCTTTCCTTGTCTTCTTTTCTTCTTTCTTGACCTCTAGCTCCAGAGAGCTTTGGTCTAATGTCCCATATATTTGAATTATACAACTGCCCTCCATCGTTTCATGGAATCAGCAGGTAACAGAAAATAGAAGAAAGAAGTTTTCTAGTCATGTTGTTGTCTCAAAATAATAGCATTAAAATTGTATTTTTTATTCTTCTTCTTCATTTTTGGGGGTCACAGTGGCACCCCTATCGACGGACAGTGCCTCTATCATTTGCCTATATGGCCGATGCCCAGGTTGGACACTGTGTCTTACTATACTTGTTAGGACACTCACTGACATACTCCAGCCATCACAACTAAATGCCTAAAACCTCATAACACACACACATACACAGTGTGAGACCTAATATGGACAGTAAGTCAGTCTACATGTGGCACTACTGCATTCCTCTGGTTACACAAATGTTTGCATGTGCTAACACCAAACACAAAAAACATGTAGACTGACGCAGGTAGAAAGGTTGAGGGCCTCTTTAAGGGGAAAATACACACTGCTGTGCGCGCGCGCACACACACACAAATTCACGCTTAAGCCATTAGACGAAGTGACTGACACAGTAACAAGCGCCAACCAGGTTCACATGCTTCACACACATACTGTGTGTATCCAGGTGATCTCCAGGTGACATTAATAAAAGTGTGAACATTTTTATGCATCTATTAAGGCCACTGCACTCAACGGGCACAGCTTTCTCAGTCTTTGACAAATTGGCTCATTCATCTCATCCTGACCAGCTAAAAATTCCACCTTCCACCTTCTCCACCCCACAGAGCAGGACATAGAAATATACACACATGCGTGTGAATGTGTTAGGTATTTGTCTGCAGAAATATGTCATCGTGGTAACTGTGTTAATCGTCATCAGCTGTAAGTTTCAAAACCTCTTCATGACCCCAGTCTGGTGATTTTTATTATTTACCATCTGTTAAAGCTGTTGCTTAGAGGTTGTCCTTGAGCTTGCTGAGATTCCTTAATTTATTAAACTTTTTCAGAACCACTTACATGCTAAAAAATGAGGATGTCAAGCTTAAGGTGCTTTTACTGTTTCAGACATCTGGAGAATGCTTGGTATACAAATGGTGCCACGATGATGCAAATATTTGTTTTGCAGCAATTTGTAGAAAAACTATTGGACATATATTGATTTATCTATATGCAGATTTAAGAGATTAAAGTTATTTTTAGGGGAATTGAATGTCTGACACATACACCCAGAACTTGTTTTGACTCATTTTATTCAAACCCCAACTATCAGTGGTGCTCGGATAAAAGTCAATAAATCATCTTTTGCAAACTATTAATTTGATGGCAATCCATCCTCTAACTGAAATATTTACCAAAGTAGTTTAACAAGCCAAGTTCAAACCCAAGTCGCTACTGTGTTTAAAATTAGATTTCACTTGGTGAGTCATTCTTTACACTTGTGAAGAGTTTTCACCAAAACTACTTTGTAGTTTCTATAAAAACTGACAGTTCTAGTATTTAGATAATTATTAGTCTGCATATATATTTCATCAATCTTTAGATTTTCTTTGTTAATATTAAGTTTTTGCATCTTTGTTGTTTCTATTTGTGTTGGTGTGGGTCTTTTCCTGGTTGTGGTTCTTTCCTTTCCTTATGAAAAGAAAGCAGCTGTAGCAGGCAAAACAATTTCCCTCTGGGATTAATATGTTGTTTGGATATCACTGTAAGTACTTGCTGTTGACACTTGGACAGAATACAGAGTTTGTCTGAGCTCACTTCTGCACTTTTACTGCATGATGATTGAATGTGATGATGTGTCTGTTCCTATACAGAAACCCATATGTTAGCTTGTGACCACACAGCCTCCAGTGGTGCAGGAGAACACAGCTGAGAGTTTGGTGCCAACGTTAACAAGGGCCTCCTTCAGTGCCACATACTCTCTTTCAGCACTGCACCTGTCATCATGTGTGCATGTGTGAGGCATGTATCTGAAAAGGCATGTGCTGCTCATACGCATTCCTCCTGTGCCGATCATGAATCACTCTGCCCCCACCGCTACAGCCACCGGCCCAGGGTCCTCAGAGGGGGAGGAAGAGCAAAGTGCAGGAGGCTGAAGTATGTGCAGTAGGTGTTATCTGCTCATCTGGATGTTTAGTTTCATCTCTTTGGAACAACACATAAATGTAGATGTGAATACACTGCATTTGTTTAAGGAGATATTTATCTCTGAAGGACAAAAGTGAACAATCTGATCAGGGTGATTTAAGCTAGCACATATGCAGGATCCTGAAGTATTTACTGCCGACAACAGATATACTGCAGCTGGTTGAGATGCTGCCAGATAAGATACCACACACAAATACAGTAGCGTGTTATGATAAGTATTCAGTTCTGTCTCTTAACAACTATGCTTCTTCTCCTTAGCTTCAAACTTGTTAAATAATCTTTCTCAGATACTCTCCACAAAACAGTATAGTGATATATTAATTACATTTGGCTGTTTGTGGCTACATAATACAATACTTTATACTGTAAATGAAAAAAATTTTTGTTTAAGAGGAGTGTGGCAGTTTTCTGTCTGGAGAAGTTTTATTTAAAACATGGCATGTCTAGCAATAACGTAAAAGAAATTAATCCATCCATTCATTGTTTTTGCCTCTTTTCCTATTAAGGATTGTCGGTGAGCTGTAGCCAATCCCAGCTGTCATTGGACAATATTGATGCTCTTTTACCATGATAAAGCTTAACTATGGAAAATGTTGAAGATATCAGTTACAGCCCCAAGTAGGTTAACAAGACATAAATAATGAACATATAATAAATTATGGGGACTGTCTGCATTTTACCATTTTAGAAAGTGTTTTTACATTAAAAGTATAAAACTCATCTATTAAAACACATCTATGCAAGATCCAATCCTACATGACACTAAACATGTTTTTTTTGTTATTGTTTTTTTTTTTTTTTGTAGTTTGGGATCATATCTTATCTAAAGTATATTGTTGCTTTGGGTCTTTTACATCTACTTTAACCTTTAAGTATCTACAGCATTTTCTTTTATATAACCCTTCTAAGCCTGTGTGACTACTATCCTTTCTCTCAGAAAATTCTGACATTGGCTGCCTCCCGTCCACTCACACTCTCCCACTAACATGCCCCGGGACACAATGTCAAATTCCACATGGCTAAGCTACCTGGCCAACCTATTATTGGACCACATGCCTGACGGGGTGGCAGGAGCAGGGGCCTGGGAAGAGACAAAGAGCAACTGTGGGGCTGATTAGCAAGGTGCTGGAGACAGACAGGAGCATGGCCGGCTGAAAAAAGGGTCAATATCACACAGGGAATAACAAAGAAGACAGAAACAGAAACGAGAGAAGAAGCATTACCCGTGGCATAATCTATAACTGATTCAGTGAAACTGGAGCAATATGACAGACAAAATGCACTATAGCAGAAGTTTTCAAGCTATTTTTGTTGTGTTGTGTCATAGTTTTCCATTAAACCACTGCTGAAGAAGCACTGCAGCAAAATTAACTTAAAACAGCAACAATCAGACCTCAAACAGTGTAAAATTATATGATGCAGAGAATATGGTGGATATTTGTAATGTGAATAGAAAGTAACTTAATACATTTGCTCAAGTACTATACTTTAATTAATGCTGTACTTTTTACTCCACTGCATCTATTTGACAATCTTAGTTGCTGGTACATTGCAGTTTGGTGGTATTGATACTCCACCCACTGCAAAAAAACGTTTTTTATACGATATTTCAAATGTTTTGCATATTTTCAACCTCAGGTTGTTGTAAACTAAAAATGTGCAGATGCTTATAACATATTTTTCTTTGTTTTTATTGGTGCTTGGCTGATTTTAGATCTGCTTTAGTTCATGTTTTACTGCTGATATCAGACAGTTTCACAAGAATCAAGTAAGAATCTAAATTTGTCACATAGCAGAAATGTTTACTTACTTGAGCGAGGTCATATATATATAAACATCCATTAACATTAAGCTGAACACAATCATATAATATTCCTCTAAGGACAGTTTTTTTTTGTTAAAGGTGTTTTCACTGGACAGACAGTTAATTTTTCTGTGCTTCATGTGTCCAGAAAAACAAGAATCTGAGATGCTCTTTAGGACGTTTGGAAGATAATCTGCTGCCAAAAGACCATGAGCTCATCACTGAATCAGCAAAGCTACGATCCATAATAACCACGTACAGCCAGACACTGTTATGTTTGGAGAAATATGTGAAAACCCAGTGCTCTCATTTCTGCAGGGCAGCTTCTTCTCACAGAGAACCTCATATATTTATAACCTTCTCTTCACATTCAGGTCCCTCGCAGGCCTCCTGTTCCTCATCCTTATCCTCATCAAAGGTCATAGATCAATATACTGAAGACAGGAATAAAACTTTTTACGGGAGGGAGAGTCAAATGGTTTGTCAGAGGAGTCAGCTGATGAGGAGGGTCAAGAGGTGGGAAGACTGTCACAGCCAATCTCAGATGTTCAGCTGTGGATGTTTGGGTTTCAGCTGCAGAACCAAAAAAAAGAAATCTATATGATTTACATTCAACAGTACTTTGACTTTTTTTTGCTTTCTTGCTTTACCTTCTCCTCTACTCTACTGTTCCTTTCCACCCCCATTTTATCTTCCTCATTTTTTTACCTTTCTCCTCTGTTCTTCTCTAATTTCTTTTATTATTGCATCATCCTCTTCCCTACTTTTAATCCTCATTTCATTTCCTTTATTCTCTGTCTTACTCCCCTTCTCCTTTTTTCATTCTCCTGCTTTCACCTCTCTTCTCTTCTCTTCTCCCTCCTCTCTTTTCTCCTGCTCTTTCCTTTTTAACTTTCATCCACCTCCTCTTTTCTCTGAACTTTCATGAGTGCCTGCAGAAATGAGATGTCCTGTTTGAGTCTTGCCTGTACTTCCTCATCCTAACTATGGAACAAGTTGCCTGCGATTGCTAAATCAAGTCTACATCATTATATTACGGGATGTAACTCCACTAAAAACATGGTTCAGAGAAGAACAAAGACAGTTTGAGACCAGTTATCATCAATTCGAGGGCTTCAGCTATTTCTGGTTCAGTCTTGGGAAATGATTTGAGTTAAGACAGACAAAAAAAAACTCTGCCTGCAGCTAGCAAATGGAAATCATTATGTGTGATTGGAGGGTTTGGCTGCCTGAAAAAAAGCATGACTGTCTCTGTGACTGACACACTAGACTCACCACTGGATCTCAGATGGAAGTTGTGATAAAGCTATCAGTCCTGAAGATTTTAAAGGACTCCAGATTATTCCAATCAGCCTGGATCACTATAGAGTTTCACTATTGTGTTTGGCAGCGGTTTATCTGTATTTATGCTAAATGCAGTAACGTCTTGTGCCTTACACTAAAGATTCATGCAGACGGTAACGTCTACATGCTGCAGTCTGATAAGATCTAAAAACAAGATAATTAGCTCAGACCTGTTGTTTTCTTGTCATGATTCGCATACAGCCCTCTCCTGACCTAAACTTTCCTCCATCAACCTAATCTCTGTTTCCCCTCCCTCCTCATCTCAGCACCCATACTCCCTCCTTCCTCTCCCTGCTTTGATGTTCCTTGTCAACATCACTCCTCCCTGCCTGCTCCCCGACAACACCAGACACCCTGGTTAGCCCAGATTACAGGGTGGTGGAAGGAAGGGGCCACACAAAACAATCATTTCTCCATTGCTGTCTATACATGAGAAAATCTAAATAGAATAAAATCTTTGCAAATAATGCATAAGAACTTGTTAAATAACAAAACAAATAAACGTGATGATTTTTCATTTTGTTGTTCAAGCAATTCAAAAGTCAGAAACAATCAGTGCTTGTCCTTTAGTTAGAGTAAATTCAGAAAGGTTCCTATCAGAGAGCAGGAGAAAAATAATCAACAGACAAAGCTACAACCAAAACCAATATTACTTGCATTTGATATAAAATAGTTTGAAAGTTGCATCACCTCAACCAGCTACAAAAATAAAATATTTCTTACACATTAATAAGTCACTTCCAATTTTCTCTAATGAAATTGTTCTATTAAATTCCCTGATCATACTCACCTACTTTTACTTACTATAAATGTTTGAATGTGTAACTTTTACTTTTAATAGAGTTTTTTACAGGTTGGTATTTGTACTTTTACTTGGCTTAAGAGTCAGGAGACTTTCTCTTCTTTGTTTCTGGCGCTCACTTTACTGGACTAACATTTTACATTAAACATATAAACATCTATTCCAGAGACAATGTCCTGTTCATTGTGGTTAACCAAATAATCACACTATGATTGTTCTCCCAAGAAGAAATTGAGCTGGCAGTGCGCAGCTGTTGACAGGGTGTTTAGGTTTAAGTTAGTGTGAAACAGTCACACAGGGTGAGATTCAGGAGTAGCGAGAAGCTGACTCACTGGATTGTGTCTATGCTCAGACTTTGATAATAGCTCCCAAAAACTCCTGTTGGACCAGTTGTTTGACCAGTTGTTATAAAGACTACAGTTCCCAGCTGTTTTAATAATCAGTTGAGTGTTTTCTAGAAATAAAAGAATAATAATATTTGTAAGTGGAAATAAATAGGCTACAGACAGAGTGGGATTTGTGGACAATATCAAAAGCCAGTCATGCCAGCCTTATTCTTTATCTACAAACTAACTTCACAGTAAAGCAAATTAAGTTATATAAGTTATTTGTGTTTAGTAGCAATGTTAGATATTTACTCAAGTATTTAAGTACATATATGAGATATTTGTACTTTAGTTGAGTATTTTCTTTTAATTTTTTCAAGCGACACAAAGGAGCTGAATCATCCATCTCCAATATACAGGTACATCAATCACAATGTTTTAAAATAATTAATTTAATAGTAATATAACAGATACTATATGACATATTACTGACAGATAAAACTATAAATGGAAATTAAAGCAATATGACTTAACTTTGAAACTATTTTTGCAATGATTTTCCACTGTTGTCTGTTTTCTTTATTTT
>OMLM01008727.1:82692-118290 GCA_900302695.1 Helostoma temminkii
GCAGTGACCCTGCCTTCTTTCCCCACATGCTTTCAGATATTTAAGACATTCAATTATAAAACTATCTGATGCAGCCCAATCTTTCTGATCTAAGGAATGAGTTGAGGAAGGGGGTTTCAGATGCATTTACATTATAATGACTCATTTGTACATGTGTGTACACATTATTAACCTGCACAAGGACACATCATTACTGACATTACATTTTGTTGTGCAATCCAAATGAACTGGCTCTGCCTCTATGTTTCTATCTCACTATTTAAATGAATTATTATATTAGATGACTTAGTATAATTTTCTGTTAACCAGTAAAAATTTTCATGAAGTACAAATTTGTCTAAATTGCCACATTATCAGTATAAACCTCATCAAAAGATGGAAGGAGGATAGATAAAACATCCCTTCTGTTATTTTAAAAAACACTTTCTGAGACATATTGATCTGTGCAGGGAACACTAGAAAAAGCAGTAGCTGTACAAAGCGGTGGTGACTAAACCAAGACTGTGGATGGGATGGCATACTTAGTGGCTGTAAGAGCCTAAAAAGGTACACTAGCTATCGATATCATTGCCACTTAATGCAGGAGTTTGAAAACAAAGGATAAAGCAAATTGGTCAGACTGAAACCTTGGCATTTCACTACCACCCAGCATGCATTGCAAATTCATTTCAAGCTTTGGGCTTTTGAGAATGTGTAAAATGGGCACACAACTTCACAAATGTATACAACACAGGCCTTTTTTCACACGTTTTACATATATATAACCCCAGCAGCTGCGATCACAATAAAACATCACCAAAATTTCACACCCCTTTGCTGCAGCACTCAATGCCACGTTGGCACAAACTCATCTCACCTCTGACACCTCTCAAGGCCAGTTTGGCAGGTTTTTTACAGCGCGATGAGGTGGCGTATTGGCACAATGAATTCGCATGGAGGGGCAGTATGAAAGGCTTCTGGCTTCTGTTCCTGTGGTGAAAGCCAACTCTAAAACAGGGACTTGAGTATTAACCTGTTACTCACAGCTGTGAAAGTTTGATGCCAGTGGAGGTTTTATTACATTTCTCTTTTGCAATGTAATAAACAAAAAACTCCTTTAAATGGGAGAGGCCTACAGAGTTGCAGGTTTTTGCCAAACTCTCGATTTTTGCACTCAGCACCTGGATGTTCATGTGTCCTTCATATAGATTTTTTTGAGCTGAATAACAATATAAATACATGTGTGATCCTACTTTGCAGTAATTATGGCATTCCTCCTCCTGCTGGCAGCATAAATGTGTTTAGACATCTGCAGTGTGGTGGAATTACAACATCAGACTCAAACAGTGCTTATCTTCATATCAGCAGATTTTGAACACATCAAAACATCACAGTATCTCAGACCACACAATACTATCAACAAACCCAAAATCCCTACATGTGATTTTACTGTTTAGCTGTGGGTGAGAGCAGGAGAAAAACCCCAGCAGCGGTTCACTCTGGTTTAGTTTCTTCAGTGAAATTTCATGGATAACGGACAAAGAGCAATGTGTAAGAGATGCGGGTGTTGTTCTTTTTTGGCTGAATGTTTGGACTTAAGCATCTTGCAGATAAGAGGCAGGGATGTGAATGTGTCATGATTAAAGCATTGTGTGTATAGCTGTGTGTCGGGAAAGCAGGCATATGTCCTGCTTATTATCAGATGCACAAAGACACACGCTACACTGTGTTTCACAAGCTTTCACGAAACAAAAAATATTCTTTAAGACTTAAATCCACACTAAATGATATTTCTGCACTAAACACATAATGACAAATTCTTTTTGGAATATTTTTAAAATAAAATACATATAGTTCGTAGGAAGAGTTTATGCCTTTCACCCATACTACAACTATAGTTTAGCTGTAACATGAAGTCACACCTTGATAACTTTCCACAGGTGTAAAATCATGCTTATGATTACATGCATGTGATTACATACTGCTTTGATTTTTAATAAAGCCACATTAAGTTTGAAAAGTTAGTCACCCTATACCAGGACACAAATCTTGTGGTACATATATACAATTATAGAAAAAGATTCAATAATAATGTGTAAATAATAGTGATAGAGTATCGCAAAACAAATTCTTCATTAATCATTTTCTTCCAGTTCCTCCAGGATTGTATGAATGAGTTATCAGACATACTGCGTCCCGCCACATTACGAACCACAGCATCTTAGCTCTACTACAGGTTTGAGCTCATGAAAAAACTTCTTGTTAAAAACATTTTCTGAAAGATGCATTTGCTCAGTTAGTTTGGAGACTAACTGAAACAATCCAGGCTTTTTAAAAATCTGTCCTGCATCAGATATTCCAGCACTACTGTAGATACTGTAGCTTTGTGAAGCAGGGAAATTTAGGCACAATTTAGCTCAATCGCCTTTGTTCATTTCTCTCCTCCATTTTCTATTTTGTTCTCTTCTCGTCAGCTGTTCAGAGCTGAGAGAAACTGAAGAGAAAGGAGAATTACTCTGTGCACACTGACTTTCAGTCCTACTGGGGGCAGTGTTAGCTCATGGAGGGACCTGTTAACCCCTCAGGCTAGGCAGCCTGAACACAAAACGACCAGCATGAATGAACCTAGTCTAAAGTTCTGTGTGAATATGCAGTCCACGTGTATTTCTATGGGATTATTCAAGAGTGTGTAACATGTGTAGGATGTATGCCCAAGCAAACACACACCACACACATAGCCCACCACAGATGATAGCTCGTGCTTGGTGGAGGGGTATTAGTTACAGGATTGAGAAATTATTTGATTATAAAATAGTGTTGACTGTGTGTTCTTAGGAAACTCATGCCAGCTTCTGTAGGTGCGTGCCAGTAAGTCGAGCCCAGCCGTTTGTGTGGGGGTGGGTGGATGTATGAGTGGGTAGAGACAGTAAGGAAAAACTAGAGTGAGATTTAGTTTTTTAAAATGTATATGCATGCATTTACATATACAACAGAGTGCAGTACTTGTGTTTGTGTGCGTGTGCGTGTATGCATTCCTGAGAGGACTCTGAGTGGATCAAAGCGTCTGACACCCCAGGCAGCGTCCTCCTGAGGGAGCCAGCTGTCAGATCTAGGATCAGCGATCAGTGGTGTCCGTCCTCCCTCCTCTTCATTCTCTGTGGGGTCTGTCACAGCAAGTTAGCACTTAGCCAGAGGTACTGATCAACAACCAGATTAGGCTGTCCTGAAATAATAGCTGTGATGTCTGGCGGCGAGGATGGGACTGTCTAAAGAAACAGTAGCTTAAGAAAGAGTGCTGTCGTTGATTTTTGGTTTACTTTGTGTGACAGGCTAAAATCAAGGAAGGAAATAATCAAGTTGTAAATAGTTTAACAAATTATCTAAGTTAGGTAGCATGTTTCAAAGTTTTCAGTCTCTTGCACTGCTATTTCTGGCTGCTGTGCACCACAACATGTGTAGTGTCACGTCAAGTCACAGAAGAATTCAAATACATATAACTAAATAACTTAACTGTATATAGTTGTTGTATTTGTTTTTAATATGGTAACTTTGTTGTTTATTGCTTGTTTTAAAAACACAATATCAACATGTCTCTGGATTTTGAATAGCCATGTCTCTTAGTTTAATGCAATAATGGAGACACATTTATCACGTTTATTGTACTGGCATTTAACCTAAAGGGTTACAGTAAGGGTCACAAATAACAACAACTGCTAACAACTAATGTACTCTGCACACCAACTATTCAGCCTTCTCTGTAAAATGAATGTGTGGTACAAAAATGTGCAGCTCCTTCACCTGAAAAATTATTTGTGAGTCAACAGAATGGAGGCAACAGGAACCTTTCCTTAGCTGGTATGAGATAGCGTTGTGATGATACATTCCAAATAGAAAGAAGAACAACAACTCCTGCTCCACCCTTGGCCTATCCTTAAAGGACCCTTGTGGCCACCCACTTGACTAAAACACTCTTTTCGGATTTAAAATTAAAGCAACAGGGGGTTTAAGCAGGACACTGGTCTGTAAACTGTTTTCTTTGTTTTCTCTTCTTGACAAATGTACAAACGTCTGTGTAAATAAAATAAAAAATCTCACTATGGCGTTCAGCCAATTTGTTTTTATTTCCAGATTAACTTTGGGAATTCAGTGTTGTTATTACAAATATGAACAAAGGGCAAACACTACAAAAACAAGACACAGACAGTAAAAACATAGAGCAGAACTACCCTTTAAAACCTAGTGTTTTATAACATGAAAACGTGGCATAAAGACTGTGAGAAACTTTGGGTTGGGGTCAGGTGGCTCAGGAAGAACCGATTTAGGTGAACTAACAACTGGCAAAGAAATGTTAATATAAGCAAGATGATGCATTATAAATCTGCCATATAAAATGCTGTACTGATGGTAAAATTGCACAGGCCAAATGCATTGGTCATTGTCTGTGTGTGTAATGGTGTGGAGAGTCTGCGTACCCCTGATTGTGTGCCAGGGCTCTGGTCAGCCCACCCGTCGTAGATGTGCTGCCAACTCTCGCTTGGCAGGCGCTTTGAACCACTCCTTTACCTCTGCAGCGGTCAACAGTGTCAACAGCTCCGTCAGACCACATGAATACGCAGAGACTATGAATCAGTGTGACTAGAGCGTTTGTGTGTTTGTGTGCCTTTTTAATGGGGTGTGATATGTGTTTGTGCAAACTGTGTGTGTGCAGCTGTTGCTGGTTTAGACATTTTTTGATGCCGAATTTCTCTCAGTCTAAAGGGTTAGTTCACCCAAATATCTAAGAAAAAAAAGGATTTTCCACTCATAGTATCGAATCATGCATACAGCAGATACCATGAGTTTTAGCTTTTTGTGAAAAAAGTTTTAAAATTTCCATCTATAAGATTTATGTCTCCATCAGAATAATGGAGAGATGAATCATTTTTTGTTTGCACTTTAAAAAATTTTATTTAAAACTTCAACAGCCATGTCTGTTCCCAGAAACAGCGTTCTCATTACTCTCAATAAGCCACAAACCTCACTGTCAACAGTTTTCACTGGGACTATTTCTTTGCTAGAATGTAATTCCAAAGAAAACTGTACATAGTGAGTTCTGTGGATTGTCCAGGCTAACTGGGGCATTGAGACACATTGATGTTGAATCTTTTAACTTTTTTCAAATCCCAATACAAACTCACGCTGTGCATCCAAATATCGTTCATTCCAAGAAAACTTTACTTTAAATTCTAGAGGAGATCCCAAAACTTTCAGAGGAAGTGAGGCTGAATTTAAGGAAAATGATTGTAAGCTTATGTGTAAGACATTTACTTACTGTATTGTTGCAGGCAGTATCTTACTGTATAAGTCATTCATTATGAATAGCTTTAATAGATGAAATTATTTATTTAGCTGTTACTCACAGATAATGCTATACTTTTTAGGTCAGTCTTAAAAGAGCACTCACATGCACATTGTGTATGTATACTGAAAGTATGATTACTTCAACTGGTAGTAGATTTTTGTTCCTCCTGTTCCTGTTTATTATATTGAAACCTCACATTAGCATCATCTGAATATGACACTGTAAGTCATGTTTGCACATACAGACTGCAGCTTTGTCCCATGAACGTGAACACTGAAACATTTTCATGGTGATAGTGATCAAATCAATGAATGTTAAGGGAAGTTTTACCAAGTTTTCTCTCATTTGTAATAAATATAAAGACAGAAACATAACAGAATTAATATATTTTATTACAAGAATGTATATGTATGAATACATGTGTGCTACTAGTGGCATTGGATTTATAGTATATGTCCCCCTATTTTCATATTTTATTAATTTTGTACATTTTGTTGCCTTTTCTTCGCTGAGAAGAACAGAAAGATGTGTGTTTACAGACCTCCGTACCATGCTTCTAGACTAGATGCTACCAATATTGCCAGTGGTTGAACATTATCAGTAATAGACACCAGCTTTTGACAAAGAAGAATCATGTGCTGAATAAAAATAAAACATATGCCTCATCAATTATTTTACTTCACATATTGAGTTTGACAGTGTTGCAGGAGTGCAATATAATAACCTAATCCTCATCAATCAATCAGTTTGCTTTTAAGTGTGAGTATCGCTGTGAGATATACGTCATAAATGTGATGAAATCCTTACAAAAAGAAAATTAAATGAAGACGGTTGTGATTTTGTAACGTTGTGAGTACAAATCCATGCACATCAATTTCCCACCATTATATTATAATGCAGAGACAAAAACCTTACAACGAGGACAAATACATTAAAACTATCATTATGGTTATCACTACAGACAGAAAAGCCTTTTTTAGATGTGGTGCAGCCTTGTGTCGACAGTGTCAGGTCACATTCACCATTGCCCTTTTGCACCTTGCTCTAAAAGCTCCCCAGAGCCTTCACTTTAGGAAGTTTGGAGCTCAAACCCCCTCCACCACATGCGTGCACAAATGTACACACACACTCAGAAACTTTCTCTACCTCTGCCCACCCTCAGTCTCTCTCTACTCCCTCCTCTCTGCTATTAGAGCACACTCACACACACAATCCCTCTGCTTACATGCAACCACACATGCACTCACTACACAGGCATCGACTGGAACAGATCAACAGTGCTGCACAGTAGTGAGGCAACGGTGTGTGATTGAGAGAGAGAGAGAGAGAGAGAGAGAGAGAGAGAGGGAGAGAAAGAGAGAGAGCATTTACGCTCCCTCTCAACTAAAGGAAAGCACCAGTGTGGAGAAGTTGTATGAAGCGAGTGGTTCCAACTGAGGATTTTCTTATTAGACCATGGAAGCCAAGAAGTAGAAGTGGTGGAAGAAATAGAAGAAGACAAAAAAACTAAACAAAAAAAAAAAAAAAAAAAAAAAAAAAAAAAAAAAAAAAAAAAAACTGAACAAGAGACCAGCATTTCATCTGAGGGATTACTGGACACTTTTCTATGAGCTCATGTCATGTTGAGATCCTACTTGATCATCACTTGTTGACAGGAGCCTCTCTGTTTCTTGGATTTCCCAGGGATCAAAGTTTGTTTTCTGAGCAGAGTGTGTGAATGAAGTGTGCGGAAGCAGGAAACATGTCAAATGGACTTTTCAGTCACCTGTTGAGGGGAGTCTGGCTCTTGTGGCTGTGGCAAGGTGAGTACAGGCACTGTCTCAGGATTGCAATGTGTTTTTTTACTTCCAGCTGTCAAAACAGTATTTTGAATATATGGTTTGACATTAATTCCATCCATTTCTGTCCGGTGAATTGGTGTGGATTCTGTTATTTTACATTTATACAGAGCCTTTTTTTAGCTTGATTTGATTTAAATTTTGAAAATACCCATTTAAATAAATCTTAAATTGATGCTGTTACTTTTAAAATTATTTTCCCAGTATGATAATAACTCGTTGAGGTGCAAATCTTGCTTCTAGAATTTGATCTTTTAAAAGCTTTTTCAGTATGAAAATAATGAGCTAAATGCTCTCTCATGTGAGAAATCAGGAGGACGGGGATTTTGCTTTAAGAACACATGGCAGGACACAAAGACAAAAAGGAAGATATTATTAACAGGCAAACTCGTAATTCGAAGGAAGTTATTATGTAATTTGTCGCAATTCAAACTATTTGCAAGGTTAAACGTGGATCAGCACTTTGGAAAATAAAAACACAACCCCTGTTGATGTTGGACTTATGAAAAGCTAGTCTCTGTCCTCTTTCTGCTTGTCTGTGAGTCTTCAAAGCGTCAGCGGCTGGTGAAGGAGTCTTAACTGGCTGGTGCCTTTAAACAATGGTTCCCTAGGAGCAGGAAAGCGTGGCCCTGGAACTAATGTTGCCATTATGTTAATGGTTAGAATAACAGGAGACAGCCATTACTGACCCTACCTCAGGATGGTGTGCAGAGCTGATTGTCCAGGCACCACGACCTCGATAGCGGAAGCACAGCATTTTGCCCATCAGAACTGGTTAGGATGATGGGCAGTGGGAGACAGACAGAACAAGGCATCTGCCCAGTTATAATAATCACCCAAAAATCCAATGCCCCCACCTTTTTTCTCTTCTTGAGAGTAGAAGTTAGAAGAGACAAGAGAGGCTGAGTCACTGGCCACAAACAGATGGTTCAAACAAATCAGACAACTGATAGGAAATTAATTCAACGGGTCACTGATATGAAAGTAGAGTTGTTTGGACCAGAAAATTGTATTCAGATTAAATTTGACAGTCGTAATGAACAAAAAGGATTCCCATCTTGTGCATTACATACTGAATATGAGATGTCTCCAACAAATTGCTTCCATATTGAGCTAATCTGTGGAGAAGCTCTTTGCTTGTCTTAAAGTGAACACCCTTTGAACCCAAACTCAGAATTTAAAGTTACAAATGGTTCGTGTCCAGTGGTTAAGTTTTTAATAAAGATAAAAGTGACATAATTACAGTATGCAAAAGACTGAAGTGATAAAGATTAAAAATAAAATGAACAGGATGTGACTATTCTGTGATGTAAACTAACTTAATACAGTAACTGGATGCAGTATTCCTGTGTTGGCCTGTTCCAACTTGAAACTCTACAAGTATGTGAAACAGCCACCAACCAGATCTCCCAAATCATCTCCAAACCAAGATTCTGGACTAAGGTGAATCCATTGTAATCTCAGCTGCAAATCAATGGACCATCAACTTGTCTTGTCCATTTTTTTTCATCTTAAAAACCTCGGCTTTCTATTAAGAAGACACACAACAGTGAGAACAACATCCTATTATAATCAACGATCATCAACATGCAATCCAAATGTGTGTCATGCATCCAGTATTACTCAGTGAAGTTTGAATAACAGCAGAAATTGTTTTGTTTTTAAGTTAGATGAAGTAGTAAAGTTGCAAATAACACAGGTGATGAAAAGATGAGAACTAGAGTAGACAGATGTTGTGGCTGTTGCAGATGCTGGTTTCTTCAGATGCAGCAGGATGGTCTCTGTTACACTGTTTTTGTGAGCAGGAGCCAGATTTCACTAACCACAGTGCAACTGGCAGCAGCGACCACTGGACAAACCCCTGTAGATCCCTTGTCTAAATAAACAAGGCCGCAGGATTAAACAGCTTACAGTGTGATGAAAAGACAACAGTAGTGGTCCATGCACTGCCCAGCGGACGCAGGTAGACTCCTAGTCGTGGAGACTGTGGTAAAATGGAGGGGTTAAGTCCCAGAAAAGGAAGAGGAACCCAGGGTTAGAAAAATGCAACAGATCTCTTAGAGATTTTCTGAAGAGCTTCTAAACCAAACTGACCTTCCCCTGACTTTGGCAACAAGGGTGAAGAAAAGGAAGACAGAAGCAGGTACAGCAGGAAAAAGGCCTGTATAAAGCAGTTTCCATTAAATGCAACTGCTATACACATCGTGTTAACATCGTGTAAGTTCATAGTCCTAAAACTGTAAGAATAACATAAATATCTTACAACCAATCTGTGTTTGACTGTGCCATAAACTGTAAACATGTACATGAACTATGTACGTATATATGCAGTAATACAGGTTTTCTTCTTAGATAGTATCACAGGCATGTGTGTATGCACATGTGTGTATGGCTTTTTATATTTTGAAAACTTTAGGCAAATATGGTGCTCATGAAACGGTTTATTGAAACTGATTTATTGTGACATCTAACATCGTATTCTGATTTTGGTTTTGTAGACGTGGGCCACAGCAGCAGAATTAACACCATCACAAAGTGTTAGAAAAAGCAGGGGGGCGGGGAAGAAGCTAGCTGTTAGCAAATGGGGTGAAATTCTTCTCCTGTAACTCAAATGTTTTCTCATTTCGTGACTGTTACTGCTCACTGAAAACCCCAAAACAGCAGGATTTAGGATTTGGCATTTTTGGTAGATCTGGGCTGAATAGTGCATTATTACGAATAGTATTTAGTATTTAATCAAACAGCATGTTGTAATTACATTTATAATAGTAATATGTTCAACAATTTAAGTAAGAGAGCAGCAGTGTGTTGGGACATCTGAAAAAGCTTCAATTTTTATGCATGAATAAGCAACAAAATAGCTATTTCTTACTACTGACATCAGATATTCATATTGTGTGTTTGTGTCTGCTGATGAGAAAAAAAATGTGGATAATTCTTTAAAGAAGTAAACATATTAACAAAATCAATGCACCCATCAATACGTGCTCTCCAATTATTCAACTGCTGCAATCTTTTTTTAATGAGTTTTCCAGGGATTCAGATAAATCTGAGGGACCAAACTATTTTCTCAAATCTCTTCATTGTGTTTTTAGTTGGATGTCTTTCTAAACTTAGCATTTTTGTCTTGCAAAATTCCAAATATTTTTTAGTTAATAGATTAAACATTAAATGGCATCACTAGATATAAATATGAGAAGTTAGCAGATGAATAATATAAGAAAGAAAATACACCAAAGAAGCCTCTTTTGGCTTTTCAGAAACTGCTGAATATAAACTATCTTGAGATGTTTTTAGGAGAAAATCTTTCATTCTCACTGCTTGCAGGTTATATACCTATACATACTGGACAGTCCTTAAATATATAGTCACAAGAAAAAAAAAAAAGCAGAGAATCGCCATTCTATAAAACCAATGCAATATCTGGAGGACAGCTCAGTGACTCAGGGAGCCTGAAAAAAAGCAGCTGTTAACTGTGAATTATGTCCACCAGTCACCTAAGTATGTGGACTCTCTGGGCTACTGTAGCATTTAATATTTCTGCAGAAAAACACACACATGCACCTCACTAATCTTGTCAGTCCAACACATGTAGACGAGTCACCCCACTCCTCCTGCGACCCTTCATCCTTCTTCTGGCCAAATTCATTCACCTCATCAACTAATGACAGACAGACGGAGAGGAGGGGGAGAAAAAAAAGTGAAACAAAGGCTGAAAAAAAAAGGGAGGAATCTGAAATTCATCCAGGAGAAATGAGCCGTAAACATCATGACTGTTTCATCAGGGGAGGAAGCAGGGGGGAGGTAGGACAGGAGGGCACGGGAACTTTTGAGTGCTGTCCTGCAGCACTGGTGCACAAAGAGATGTTAAAGTGGCTTTACAGTAGACTGGGGGTAGCTACACTGAAAAAAATGTGGATGAGGACGTGCACTGGAATAAAGAGGGACTGAGTTCTGCCTTCAATTCGATGCACCGACAACATTTTCCTTGAGGAAAAAATAGACAGTATTTTACCTCCACCGCCTCCACTTATGCAGGTTAAGTCATTCTCCATTAAAAGCCTCAATAGAAGCAGCTACGAAGCAGACAAAGGTGTCTCTCTCTAATGAAAGAACTGCAGGGTTGACTTAAAACATCAAGCACACGATTCCCCCTCGAAGCCATGAATGAAAAGTATCTGATTCTTGTTTTTACAGGACAGCTCCAAATAAAGAAGTACATAAAACTGTATTTTGATTTTGGCGCTGTGGATGAGGCATGAGGCATGCCAAACCATAATCACAAATGCAAACAAACAAGCAGAGTTCAGCCTGGAGGTCCTTTATAAATGGTGTCCCTTCTGCAGTATACTGTAAATCAATGTGAGCAGTGTGTCTTTGTGGACACGTGCATGCATGCATGTGTGTGTGGAAACAGGATGAATATGGTAGCTCATAGACAGTTGGATTACTTTGGCTGCTCATCAGTTGACTGAAGAGAAGGCCAGTGGCAGCAGCAGTATTGATGGTGGTGACAGACTGACCATCAGGACCACACGCAGGTCACAGCCTGCTGTGCTGACCCCTTGTGGGAGAATCCTGACACTGCATGGGAACAAATGTGGAGATGAGTCTTGTCTGTTTCTTGTTAAGTGAGACTTGCACACAAACTAATGGTTATAATGCGTTAGTGACAAATTGACACTATGCAAAATCATAAAAGTTACTGTCTGGAAGAAAATTTACTAGACAGTCAAATTTAGTTAGGAGGAGTAAGGAGTGACACTAACAGATGTTTTCATTATCAGTTAATCAGTCAACTATGTGGCAATTTTTGTGATTTTGTAATAAATCAATTCATTTGGTAAATAAAACTGTTTTATACAAGTGTAAAAACAGTCCAAAACAATTTAATGCAAATTCAGGCATTTCAGTTGGCAGTTTTTCTTGAAAAATTAAAATTAATATACTATTTTCCGATTACTGACTAATAAATCTGGAGCTCTTCTTGACATAAATGTATAATATTGCACCTATAAATTTTTACCAGTGTCATTTATTAATTATGAGGCTATATGAAAGTGAGGTCAGCTTCACACAATACTGCTGTTTAGTTGCTTTATTGTTCTGTAATTACATTTGAAACTTACTGAATACTGAAACGTATTTTATAATCATTTTCTAGCATCATTGAAATTCTTCTTATACAGAACTTTGTAAAAGTCTTAGGCCGTGATTAGACTCTTGTTATTTTTACATTAAAACAACTAGAAACGCAAAAGTAGTTTCTTGGCTGATATCCTTCCACAAAGACCTCAATCAGTAAGGTTGAAGAAGCTTCTTTGGACTATGGAAGGATCAACGTGGCATCCAGATGGAGCTGCCAGATGCTGAGCCAAATTTTGACAGGTCTTCCACTGTTATTTCGGTCCTTGACCTCTCAATATTCTTCTACAAAGGTAACTCTAAATATTTGTCACTTTAGCCTAGATAAGCTGTTTTTCTTTTAAATATTGTTGTGTTTTTTGTATTGTACATATTTTCTTGTTGTATTCTAATAAAGAAACTATATACAGTATATAGCCAATGAGTCTGAGGGTGGCCTAAGACCTTTGCACAGTACTGTATATTCCACTGTAAACCTCAAATCTACAACACTAAGGGTGAATCAGTTTTCCAGTGAGTTTTATTAGCAAATGCATGAAATCTGTTTTTGAAAGATGCACTGTTCATTACGGCGAGGTGAAGACCTTTTTTTTGTTGTTGTTTTAGCAGCCATAATGGAAAAATAAATCAGTGGGAATGATTTCAAAGTAGCACTAACAATATCTGACTGCCTGTATAGGAAGTGAATCAACTCCTCCAAATTGAGATGGGGGTTGGATATTATCATAAGTATTACAACATCGCCTCACTTGTGGTTGAAATAGGCTCTTTTGTAGAAGAATACTTAAAACCCCACGATGAGCAATTTTGTTTTACTAAGCTCTGCTTTTATGAGAACTCTTTGAGTAAATGCAACCATATGCCCAACTGGAATGAGATCCAAGGGAGGGAGAGGGGCTGAATGACAAGTGACCTCAAGAAACACTCTATAGAAATGCTTTGGCAGAAACAGAAACTCAAATATAGCAACCCAAATGACTCCACATCACATGCTGTGACTCTTCTCCTCTCCATCCATTCACTGTAACCACATAGGCAACACGTTGCATGGAGCTACAAAGGCTGAATAACACAAAACAGGCCGACTGGATGACTTGCAAGGAGCAGTGGAAATTAATTAATCCTGATTAGTATTTCTGCTCTGAGTTCTCCCGTGGGAGCGCAGCTGGGTCCAACTGACTGGGTTCCCTCACCAGCTGCAGTGACATGGAGCATAAACAAACACATCACAGCACGAGGAAAATTGCAAACATGTTTGAATGCCTGGGACAGGAAAAAGAAGTATTAATCATATCAACAAATTGACAGACTGTTGAAAGAGGAGAAATGTGCCTTGAGTTTAAGCCTGGTTTTGTGGTCTTTGACTGTAAAGTTCAAACAACCCAAACTGTACGTGTGTGTGTGTGTCTGTGTGTGTGTGTCCACGTGTGTGCATCAGGTGGGAGGAAGCTTGGAAATGGCTGAACTGCACATATGTCTGTGGTTGTGGTCAGCATATGGGAAACATTCCAAAAGCGAGAGGGAACAAAAAATATCCTCCATCTGACACTAACAAGGTTAATAAACGCCAATCACTCAGCATCCATCTTGGAGTCTTTTACAGAAAAAAGCCATCACATGCTTTCCATTCCAAGTCCCCATTTTCCTCCATCTCCATCCGATCTGTTCATAGCGAACTCCCCCAAAAGTCTTAACAGGTGGTGTGCTCCCCATGTGTATCTAAAGTCAAATGAGAGAAAAGTAGAGTGAGATTACGCCCATAAAGCTGTCAAATGCAGATGACTCCAGGGACGTTTAGAAGTGAGAGAAAGAATGTGAGTGCTATGGTGATGCAAGGGAGGGATTATGGGACAGGGAAAAAGAAAAAAAGGAAAAAGCAAGCTGAATACACTGACTTAAAGCAGCTATAATCAATGTCTTTATAATAAAGATGTATCAGTGGCAATGTAAAAACAATGAGACAAGTGTTTCAAGGGGGTTGCAGATAGTGATGAACCTACAGAGAATTATCACAGAGCTGTGGAGCAGGTTCCAGCTCATTGTTTATCTGCGTTCATTCGCACCACTTTTCAGAGCATTTTTTCAAGCAGCCAAACAGCAGACAGACACAATAAGAGAGTAGATGGTAAATGTTTCTTTTAGTTTGTCTGTTTTGTTTTGTTTTGTTTTGTTTCATTTTTGGTTGGAAGTTGATAACAAACTAGAGCTGAAATTGGACTTACCACACTTATATGGGTTAATGTTCCACCATAAAATATGGTGGGCAAAGATGCACTATATAAACTAAAAAGCTGATAAGGTTTGTGTTGCTTTGTGTTCACAAATTGTTTCCGCTGCATCGAAGAATCCAAACAAACAGATTTTGCAGGTTTAGGAACATGTGTGAGAAAATGAGATGGAAGTGTTTTTGGGGGATGAAAATGAAGCCATAATTCTCACTCACTCAAAAATGCATACATTCACATTCAAGAGACAGATGTCAGGTTTGTCTAATAGTGCAACCATAAAGGTGCAATAGGAAAATCCTCTCGCTTTTGTTTCATTCGAAACTCGAACACAATGCTTTGTGTGCTATATCAACAAAGCACACAAGCACATAAAGCAAATAAAGTGCAGTTATAACCTACGAAAAGCAGACAGATGTGAATGTGCCAGGTCAATAAATGTTATAGAGTGAATAATGGTTTCATTTGGATTAACTTAACTGTCAGTGTTTGGAAAACATAGGCGAAATCATTCATCATCATAAGTGTCATGTTATCAGCACATGTGTTTGGCTCAGCTGGCCCGCTGCTGTCAGTGACCCACAGTTTGCTTAATCTTGATAATAAAAACAGGGACAAAATCACCTCCATGTATACTTTGTCCCTCCTAGTAAACTCAAAGATAAGGACTGCAGCATATTGCAGCTGCAGGTTGATTTACACACGAAACCATCTGCATTACAGCCAACATCCTGATTCACAGCTACGTGTGGTTTATATAGCTCTGCCTCTCTGATTACTTGGAAAATTTCCCAAAATTTAAAACAGCCTGCAGTCAACCAGAATTGTGCTTAGATGTAACAGAGAAGATGTGAATGTCCCCTGTGATGTGTTAGTCCTCCCGTTTCTGTTGAAGGAGGCTGATAATTATCTTTCAACTGAATCCTTTTAGGGCTACTGTTCCCTTTACTCTAGAACACCCATCAATTTAACTGAAGTATAACTAAGCCTTTGTGTTTATTTGATTAGAAGACTTAGACTTATTTACTCACTGTTTTCTGACTTCTGCTCTCCTCTGTAGCTGTGTTTGTGACTGGAACTGGGAGTAAACTATGGGAAGTGCCCACAGCCTCCTTCGCTTCCTCTTTCAACCTCACTGAGAGCCTGCAGTGGGAGCCGCACTGTCAGTACCGCCACCTACATGACAAAGTGAGAATCACAGCAGATATCCCCCCAAGACTGGACGGAACTTGGGTGTCATCAAGGTAACTTAAACACAGTTTATGAACAAGTAAGATTAATTACATTTATGAGGAAATTAGATGCTGACACACTAAATGGGTTACAATATGAAAATTGTGAAATTGTGCAACACATATGCTGCTCTCTACAACTTACCAGAAATATGTCTAATGACTTGATGTTGCACGGATAGGTTTGTGAAAGATATTTAGTTGAAACACTAGTGGATCTGGATAAACCCTGAAGGCATCCTTACTGTGGCGTTCAGGTGACAGTATCAAACCAGTCAGGCCAGCTAATGTAGCTTATACAATGTGTATGTAAGGTCTGGCTAAGCAGTCAACTATCTGCGCTTTGTTTGGCTAAGAATATCATTTAAAACTACATTAAAGTGTCCAAAGATTCAGTGAGAGGGATATGTTTGAATTTATCATATCATTTTAACAATATATAAAGTCTGAAACTCTTATTGCATAACTTCTTCTTGCTTACAACGACTTGCTACAGGCAATTTCAATGAAAGGTTAGCAATTTTTAACTGTTAGAACAGGTAAGGTGCCCTTATAAACAATTATACAGTTTTTATTAGCTATAATCATTCCTCCTGTTCATACTGATCTCAGCCTGATCTTAGTCATTTTTATTGCACCTTCCGTGGAACTTTGATTAGTCTTAACATACAACATCTTCAAAGATATTGTCGTTTTGGTAGAAAATTACATCTGTGTCTCCTTCCAGGGGAGAACAATAACAAAAACAAGGAATTTGATACTAATGTAACTTTGAAAGGTATCCTCTTCATTTATCAACTCAAACTGCTGAAGCTGCTTATTAACTTCAAATAAATTTATATATAGCTAATATAATTTTGAATAAAATTTTGAAATTAACAAGAGGAATGGTTACAGCAAGAGAAAACTCTTTCATGTGGTAATCTGACTACTGAAAAACTGAGGACCTTAACTTAAATACAGAAAACATACACTCTGAATGTAGCAGGAAACAAACATTTTTTCCCTAAGTTTAACACGAACATATTTCTATCCTCTGCGTCTCTGCTCAGATGTGAAGTTAGACCCGGTCCAGAGTTCCTCACCCGCTCCTACACCTTTCACCCCAGCCGTTACTTCCAGGCCCTGCAGCACTACTATGCTGACAGCAGGTGTGGGGACCCAGCTTACTCCCTGGTGATCAGGGGGAAGCTTCGCATGCGCCAGGCCTCCTGGATCACCCGTGGAGGCACTGAAGCTGAACACCACCTCAGCAAGGTGGGCATCGTGGTCCACAGTCTAGAAGCCAAGCAGAGGCTGACCTCCAGGCTTCCTTCATCTTGTGTGGCTCTGACCCTGTCACGAGTGTTGCCAGGGAAGCTGTTTGAGCTGTACAACACCAGAATGGGAAGGGGGTGTCTGGTGGCATTGGGCTTCTCCATGATGGAGATGGGTTTGATACGAGTGGAGACTCAGCACCACAACCATGGAGGAAAGGTGCAGGAGCTGTTCTTAGGGGATATCCATACTGAATGGACACAGAGAACTCAGTACAGACCTACAGGGTATCAGCAGCCACTGCAGAACGCCATGGTGAGACTTTACAAAGTATTTTTGTTTTCAGTATAGAATAGAGGTATTAACAGTGTGTACTAATTTCACTTTTTGATACTTAAATATTTATTTCAACTGATAGTTTACTTATTTTTCTGATTAGTTGCACAATTGTATTCATTTATCTCATTATTTTTTGTTTAAATAAGAAGCAAAGATTTAACAACAACATAAACATTTAACATTTGTTTCATTATTATGAATATTATCATTGCAGCATCACATTCATCCCTGCCCTGTGTGCGCCCTGGTGTACCGCTCCTCGGAGCAGCACCCCCCGGTGCTGACCCACAGCCCTGCAGCTCCTCTGTCACTGGCCGGCCGCTGGGTCAGTCAACGGTGTGAAACCCGTCCCACAGTCCAATTCCTCACCCGAGACTTCACCTTTGATCCAGACCAGCATTCATGGAAGGGCATCTACCGGCACTACTCAGACCCCGCATGCTCTCAGCCCACGTTCATCCTGAGAGCCTCAGGCCACTACGCTCAGGGAAACCCATCCACTAAAGTTTCAGGAGCCTCAGAGTTTGTCTTCAAGGTCACACAAGTAACAGTCACAGCCATGGAGGAGTCCACAGCCAAATTGCTGAATGGGGCCAGACCAGGAAAGTGTGGTCAAGCAGAAGCCTGGGAGGTTGGGGTGGAGCAGGACTTGACTCCCACTGATGGATGCACGGTGCTGGGCATCAAGCTGCCACATAAGGAGTTTGAGCTCTTCAAGACTGAGCTGGACCACAGGAAACACCCGCTGCTGTTCATCGGAGAGAGGCCGACTGACGGGTCCAGTCCAGACAGACCTCAAAGGAGACCCACATCCTTTCAAGCGCCCATGATTCTTTGCAGTGGGGGGCAGACACAGCCTTTGCATGGCTATGGATCGGGTTTCAGCAGCAAGCAAGTACAGTCACCAGCAAGTGGGACAGACAGACTGACACAGTTGGTGCTACTTGTGTTTGGATCTGCGCTGTGCAGCTTGTTCTGTGTTTATTAGAGACCGTGTTCATGAATCAAGTCTGTTATACAGCTGAAGTCATTGATGGACATTGTTTTGAGGCAGCTTTCCTTTACTCTCTCTTCATGTGATGATGACCACATCAAGAAAAATCATGAGACATTCAGAAGGGTTTCATAATTAATATTTGGCTTCCAGATGCTGCCTGTAGACTCAATGACTCTTAACTCTGTTTCTACCTAAAACTAACCTGTATATAAACCTCCAACATATACAAGTGCCATCATTTCAGTATGTAAGAATATGTTCTATTAAACCATGCTCTTTTTGTATAATGATCAAACTGGCATTCTCACATCACAGATAAATTCCTTTTTCACATTTCTGTGTAAATGCTGTTTTTACGTAATCCTCACAGCAAAGTAACATCACTGTGTTAAATATGGATCAGTTACTTCAACATTGAAATCAAGCCATGGACATTCCAGTGGACTTTTAACCAAGAGGCAGTATAACTAATGCACTTTGAAAAGAACATTTTTAATCGACATACTGGAAGAAAAAGGGAGCCAGAAAGTAGAAATGTTTTATCAGCACTCTAACAGATACCATCTCCATTTTGTCTAATGCTACTGTGATGTTTCTTTATCTGTCTTCTTTCAAAACTTGTGCATTAGTTAGATTTTCTACCAGTCAGTCTAAACAAATCAAAAGAATATTTATTTTAGCCATTTATACTGAACTTTGTGGCCTATTATTTTAGTCAGTTTAGCCATTTAATAAACAATTCTTTTCTATGTGTAATAAAATAGCTCTACTGTGTTTTGTTTTTTAGTCTTTAAAACCAGCCACACTACAGGTATTTGAACAGTGGGGCCTGCGTGAGCTGAATACTAATCCTAACATGTTCACAGTAACAGGGCTAACATGCCAATAGGTGTAATGAGTGGTTTGTTAACATGTGGAATTAGTAATACTGTACTGTATATTCAAACCAGGTTCACACAACATGAAGGGTGTTTTTTTAAAGTCATATCCTAATTAGGCTATATTTGAAATTCTATTATGTACATGGTTTTTGTCATGTTCAACGTCTTATATTTGCATGTTAGCATGTGTCCATTGACTGTTACTAAAACAGCAACTGAGGATGATGGGAATGTTTTTCATTTAGTCATAAACCCCGTATTAAACAAACTGATATTCTGACCAGATGAAAGCTTTAGAAAAGTTAAGTCATCATCAAAGTTATTACAATTTATCCTGAGAGGGACATGAACATCTGCACTAAATTCCACGACAATCCATCCAGTAGTTGTTGAGTTATTTTGGTCGGGACCATCAAACTAAAAATTTAAGCCATAATTAAAGCTGGATTTACCATCTCCCTCTTGTTCAAACTGCAATCTGATTCACAGTCCACATCGTGGGTGAGCGCGCTGCCATTTGCCATTAACAACTGTCAAATGGCTCACACATTACACAAGACATTCCAGCGCAGGTCCAACTGCTGAAAACACACAGAAGGATATCGGATTGGTTGCACAATGTATCATGAGAATGCACAGCTGCCAGCCAACAAAAAAGATTTCGCAGTAGCTCTGACAATAAATGAGCCAATATGTGCAGGAGGAATATACTGTTTATAGCTCCAGATTTTGACTGAAGCAAGTGAAGCATCTCGCTCCACAGAGAGAAATCCTCCATTTGTAAGGTCTTGACAACTGCCTCTACAAAACATTTCAGTTCACCCCAAAATCTCCCAAAATGTGAGTGGAGACGCAATATTCGAGAGAGCAATCTGGAGTTTTGAATAAATGAAGATGTTTTTTTTTTCATACATAAACACATGTAGCATATTGGAACAAAACGTCTTTAAAGGCCATGAAAACATGTTTTTTCAATCTGCTTCTTACCGTGAGTGATGGGGTCCTACATGAGCACACATTTATCTGCCAAGATGAAAATGTTTTCAATATTTCACATGAGAGATTGTTTGTCTGAGCTCTTCTCACTGGATTAAAGTAGGTGTGGCTCTGTTAGGACAAGGTGAGGTCATGTAATTATGTGTATCCGTTGGTCAGCAAGTCACCAGCATGTGAATCACAATTGAAAAGGTGGGTTGTTCATTTGTTTTTCATTTCTATTTTTTCTTAATTTTAACTGTGGCTAATACATTTTTAAATATGCGAGTTAGGGACAGTAAAAACTTAAAATAAAAACACGGGTTGCTTTAAAATTTGAAGGTGACGTTTCGGAGCTAACGCACAGTTCTTCGTTGGGAGCTTTCAGCTATGGTGCAGCTTTAAAATAAGAAAATAAGTGGGGAGTAAAAAAAAGTAGTTTCCAAGAAAAATAAAAAGAAATAGCGAAAGAAAATGATGTTAGTTGGTTTTTTAGTGTTTAACCAGAGGGGACAGAAACAGAAAGAAAGAAAGAGGTAGTCCTTTCCAGACGCTACATACTGTTCCTATTAACTCCTACAAGAATGGTGATGGCAGCTGCTCACCCCATGAGGTCATCCTTCAGGCTTGGATGGAGAATATAGGTCTGTAACCCCCACAAGCCAAAAAAAATGAGAGAGAGAGAAACAGAGAGAAGAACAGAGACTGGTTGAAAAAAAACACGAGTGGCATTAATCTGCGCAACAATGTGCGGAGTCTGTCATTGAATGGTTTTTCAATTTGGATGTATGCTTGGTGTCTAGCGATGAATCCTGCAGCAGACACACAGACTCACCAGGCTTGTTGTGCATTGGATTTGGTGGTGATGACTGAGAGGAGGTTTGGGGGCAGCACAGTTTTTCATTGTATGTTTGTGGTTTCTGTTGCAGGAGTGCAGGGCCAACCTGTTAGCAATCAGGCTCAGTGTCTTTTGTAATGATCCCTTAGAATGCATATGTGTTCACCATTACAGTATGACGTGGTAAATAATGTTAGTAATACAGTCCCAGTGTCAAGTGTTTATATAAGTATTGGTTCTTGTTTTAAAGTATAATTCAACATTTTTACAAGTATTCTGAGAAATATTGATTTCTGTCAAACAAGATCAACACCACTGTAGCTGGAACCAGAAGACAGTTAAGTCAAGTTGCAGTTTATGTGCATGTCTCTCCAGAATCATATTCTTATCAATTCATTTATGAGTCCAAGTCAACGTTCTGGCCAGATGTAGTGAAGTTCCCTCCAGGCTTTTCCATGATACGACATTCACAAGAATGGAACAGATGTATGGCCTCTAAAATCTAATCAGTTCATCCTTGAATCCAAAAGGACACAATTTGGAAAAATGTCCTCACAGACAACCTGAACCTAAGGTTGGCACAGTTGTGTAGTTAATAGCACTATCTTCTCACAGCTAGAAGGGTCCATGTTGGCCACATGCCTTTCTGTGAATTCCATGTTCTTCCAGTGTCTGCATGGGTTTCTGGCTTCCTCCCACTGTTCAGAGAGATACTGGAAGGTTAACTGGTGAGTCTAAATTTCCCTTAGGTGTGAATCATTTTTGTCTCCATATTTCAGCACTGTGATAGACAAATATTAGCAATACTTTCCTTTCTATTACCTGTTTATTACCGGTGTATTATCGGTAATTCAAGCATTCCCTTGAGGAAGAAAGAAAGAAAGAAATGACTCTTGTGTCCATATGACTATACTCATGGCAGCAGCATGACAGTTTCTCATGCAGTGCTGCCTGAGGGCTCTAAGGTCAAAATATTCTTTTTGAACTGATTGACAATTCTCTCACAAAGTTTGGTGCAAAAGGTGAGCCATGACACATCTTTGCTTGCAAAGACTCAGCTTATAACAGATTTTTCTTTCATATCCAATCATGACACTCTCACCTGTTACCAATTAACCTGCTAATATCATTCATTCATTCATTCATCTTCAGAACCGCTTAGTCCCCGCAGGGGTCACGGGAGTGCTGGAGCCTATTCCAGCCAGCTTACGGGCGAGAGGCAGGGTACACCCTGGACAGGTCGCCAGTCCATCGCAGGGCCACATACAGACAAACAACCATTCACACTCTCACTCACACCTACGGGCAATTTAGAGTTAACCTGCTAATATTGGAATCATAATAGAATCATTTATACATTTTCAGACTTATTTCGTTTCTGTGCCTCCTTTTTTTAAATGTCTATGTGTAAACTCTAGCTAAGCTGTAACATCAAAACAACATCAGCTGTTATCATCTAAGTCTTAGCAAAATCTGAATAAACTGAATATCCATATTTCCCAAAATCTTTGAATAATTATTGTAAGACAAAAATGATGACATAATGCTGTGGTAATAGATCAGATGTTTTCTCAGGGACCACCTTTCCGATGTGACTTGAAATTTTATTTTATGTATTTATTTTTCTTATCTTTATTTAATCTTTTTAGATGCTTGGAGGGAACTACAATAGCAAAGCACAGGTATCAAGGATAGACTGGATGGGCTACTCTTTGCTTTTCTAAATATATCAGCAACAAACGCTATAAGGAAACTCTGAAGCACCAGAAAAGGGAAAACAAAAGTTGTTCTCTGTGCAGCTCACATTAGTAACATGGGTCTCTGAAGGACATGTTTTTGTTTTAGGTTTGCTGTTCAACCTTCTGTAGGCTTCTCTGTTCTAACCACACGTGACCAAGCTTTAAATACAACTTCAGGAAAAATGGCCCTATAGACTGTAAAAAAAAGGGGAAACAAAACAAGCCATAAAGAGTTTCCCTTCAGCTAAAGCAAGTTTCCCAACCACAAACAGTTTGGTGGTTTACTCTGACAAATGTTCTGCTAAAACACAGACACAATACTCCTTTTAGACAGAGACTCAATAGAAAGAATAGAAGATGTATGGTTTTTCTCTTCCATCTCCTGTCTTCCCATAAAAATCTTACATATGCAGTTAATGCACACACACACACACACACACACACACACACACACACACACATCATTGAGATTACATCACTGTAGTAGTATGGGTAACTTGCTCATTCAAATTTCAGGCACTGTTGAGAAAATCACATTATTTCTATAAGAATATGAGCTGCAGCTGCGACATAAAAAATAAAAAAACATCAGACATAAGTTGGCTGGCTCATTTGAAACAAATCGAGTTTCTATTGAAAAAAATGTCTCCTTGGCTTTGGGACAAATGAACAAAGCACTTTGTTTTGCCCACAGAGCTGCAGTACAGGGCAGCAACTAGCACTTTCCTCCTTGATCTCATGCAAAACAAAGAAGGGGTTCCTTTCTGTCATGACCTCATTTCATTATATCCTTAACCAACTACTAACAGATCCAACACCACATACCAGCCCATAATTGTGTTTTTCCAAAAGTACCATTTATCAGGACAATGTTTAGTATATAGACATTCTCTAAGAATATAATCTAATCTTTCAGTTAAGGAAAAGTACCAAAATATAAAAGTAAAAAGTAAAAATATTTCATTAAAGGTGAACATCCTGCAAACAAAATGTTGTGGATTCCTTATCCTACACTGAAAAAAGTGAATCAGTGGATTGATTACATTTTTTTATTTAATCTGAAACTATTATTTTTACTTTGTTTAAAAGTAAATAGCACCACCCCAGGTGAAAATCAAACTGATTATGTCAACTCAAAAGACATTTCTCCTTCAGACCAGACATGACCTCATGACAAAGAGCCTGAACTGTCGCCTGCTGCCATTCCACTTTTCAGTGTATTTAATAAACCTTTCCAAACCTTGTGACAAAAATGCTAAGACTGCTACAACAAATTAAAATTTATATATTAAATGCCTTTAAGTAACATAGGCCAAATTAAGATACTGCCTGGGTGGGTGTTCTCTTAAGGGCTCATAGAAAATCTTAGTGATGAATCAGAACTGAGTGTCTGTGATCATGCAGAATTGTTCTAGAAGTTATGAATGTGTGTGTTCTGGTGTGACACTGGATGTTACTTTTCTGATATATATGTCATATTGATGCACACATAGGCAAATGTGACACCGTTGAGTGTTGAGTCCTTACTTTTATTAAACACTCAGAGTCAGTGGCAGGTTTACCTTCTGCAGCAAAGTCATCTTGTTACACCAGAGATTAAAAATTGCTCTGCCTCTCTGGTGTTGGCAGAGATCTGCAGTTGCCTGCTTAAATTCAAAATACTAGGTCTGATGAAATTATAAATGTGAATTGTGCGTTAAATCAAAAATAAGTTTGAAGAAGTTATAATTGTGTATTGTGAAAAAGCAAAAAAAAAAGAAGCTGTAACAAATTAGAGTAACTTTCTAGGTTGATCCCAAGTATATTTTTCAGTGTAATGCATGAAGTCAGAATAGTTGCATACACACAGATAGTCAAGGTTAGGCTAGATGTAATTACTTTATTTTTTAATTACTTACAACATTAGGTTCAGGCCTCTACAGAAACGCTGGGAACCACTACTGTGTAATAATGTACACACAACAAATAACCTTGTGACTGATTATTAAGTCTATATATTAGATTGTTAATACTGATGCATCATGTGTATTTTCCTGCATGGAAATATCACTGGGTAACAGGTAACATATATGTAAATGTATAAACATCTATTACCTGCAAAATGTACATTTACAATATACACATGAAAAAGTAAAGTGTTTATTATTCAGAAAAACTGGCCCCTGATAAAGTTAGCAGATAAAACGCACAAGTACAAGTAACTAATGTATTTTAGAGATTTTGAATCATTTCAATATAATCACTCCATAACTAAACACTTAAAATATTATATAATACATCTAATCACTGTCTCAACTGCCATATCACTCAGAGATATAGTTCACTTACTGTAGTATTTACAGTTTTTATGGATCTTCATGAACTGGCATCTGATACCACATTTTAGCCACTTTATTGAACTTATGGGCAGAAAAGAAGATCAGCTGGTCACATCAATAAATTATGGAATAATGTGTGCAGTTATCTTATTTATATTTTTGTATCATGTTGTAACCTACAGCGCATAAGATTTTGGTTTGACCTGGAAACTTATGGTCAGCACATGCAGGAAAGGCAGTTCCCACAAGAGACTATGACTCCATTCACACGCACCAGAATTGGACAATCGGTGTTTTCTGTGACAGCATCATCCCCCTGGACTATTGTGGATAGACGACACATTTAAAGCTGAACTTAAAACAGGGTGAAAGTCTACTCACATGTGTAATGTGTAATGTTTAGAGGGTCTTAATGTCAAATTAGCTGCTAATTGTGGATTAATGTGCACTGTCCCATATAAATAAACAAATAAACAACATAATGTTGTAGCTCGTCAGGTGGAGCCAGTTTTTCATGACCTCATTCACAGTTCAGTTCACAGCCTGCCTGATCACAGTTGTTAAATGGTTAATTGTTTCAGAAAAAAGAAAAGCAACAAAGTTCTGCTACTTAAATCAAGTTTTTAGCTTCACAGATATTCAAATGGAAACTATGAAACAGGTTTAGAGAGGAGGTTATTCACCTTGTGAAAATGCTAATGAAGTTGTAAATGCAACAAATGCAACTAATCTGCCTTATTATAAAGGGTTACAAGCAAACACTCACAGGTTTAATTTGAAATAATAACTTTAAATCTAATAATTAAAAAATAAATTCCCGTGTTAAATGTGGTGAAGTAAAAGTACAAAGCATCATAAGAAATACACAAGGAAAGCATAAGCCTCGTATTTAAGGACTGCACTTGGTAACTTTTAACCACTCCAGGACATGACAGATGTCATGATCTGATCTACTCATTCATTCTCTTTTGCCACACATAAAAACATGACAGACGGACAGTAACTTACAAACATCCAGTATAAAACAAGCTATTTAACATACTCGTTGCCTCTGGGGCTCATTTTGACAGAAGCATTCCCTTAAGAGCTATCTGTCAGTTCTGGTGGCTTGTTAAATCAGGTCATGTTTCTGCTCTAAGGTTAAGATCACACAGATGATTGAAAAGGTTATTGCTGGAGAGATCTGCCACATGCCGACTCTTCCAGACTCCATCATTTGTTGCCAGTTGTCCTGCCTCCAACCTTTTTGGCAAGCTGCAAGTCCATTTCAAACTGTTACAGCTCCAAATTTCTTACAGCGACATCTAGTAAGTCAAAAATTAGCATGAAATTTGGCTTATTTATGTGCCAAACAACTATGTCCTGAAGAAGATTATATTTCACTTATGCAACTCTGAGAAGGAAAATAAATTAAGGGTTAGATATAAATACGCCAAACATATAAAACCTGTTGATAAGACAGGAGATGGATTGTTTTCTGCATGTGCTTTAACAGCACTGTAAAACAATACTCATCACATTGCCCATAGTAATTCTGGCACGCAGTTTACACCAAGAATATGAGCATCATCTGATTCATAATTAAACGTTTTATACACTTTCCAGTGTCGAAGAGCAGCCAGATATTAGGTTTATTACACAGACCTCAATGAAGACCAGATTCTCTGTAACAAAGAGGGAGTGAGGCACAGTGGTAAAATATCAGTCACAGACAGAAACGTCTGTGTCCTCCAGAAGACATCCAGTCTGAGGGTCAGAGATCAACATCTGATGTGGTTTCCTTGTGGTCGAAATGGATAATAAGAACCACCAGTTTAAGGTAGTCCAGGGTAAAGCCAAAGAAAAGTCATCAATAGCTTGTATTGTGCATATATTATATCATTAACTCTAATGAGGTCTCTCCCAGCCAGTTTTTCTGTGCACTGCTTCGCTCAGACCATTGTATTATCCTTCACTGGGACATTTATTTTGAAGTGATTAATTGTTTTGGTCCTTTTATTTAAGCAAAATGACAAATATTTGCTGGTTACGGTTTATTAAATATGATCTTAATGTTGATCTGACAAAACAAAAAAAAATGTTCACGTTCAGCTTTAGGAAATTATAACAGACGTGTTCATGTTTTTTCAAACAATTCATAGGTTAAACAATTATTCAAGAAAATAGTTGGAACACTTATCAATAATAAATATAAGTATTAGTTGATTGTCAAATGAAATTTGCGATTAAGTAATTTGGCTTTAGTCTATTTGATGATCTGGGACACTTCACTCACTGAACATATCATCAGGTTGTTTATTTCTTCTCTGTAATGTTCTTGAATATCATGGAGTCTCAACAGATTTTTAAAAATGCTTACTTTTTTTCACCAGCCTGACAATTCATGATGTTTTTTCATTTAGTCAGGACTCGTTACATATATTTGCTGATTTTAACAGATATGTTTCAGTCCACTACATAAAACTTTTTTCTGGGTCTCAGAGACTCCAGCTCTAAATTGTGATATTATCGTTTATATCTCTTTGGATTTACCTGCGTGAATGCACCTACAGTTCTATAAGAGTTTGAAATTCTTATTAGAGATTTGAGAGGGACACACTTTTGAGTATGTGTTGTCTGTGAATTACATATTTTGCAACAAGAATCTATGCACAACCCTCATAAAGAAACAATGAAGGTTTCTTTATTTGGCATAATAACAATACTTTTTTTTCATTTCCATTTTGTTTCAACTTTACTACATTTTATATGGAATTTTAGGTTTTTTTACAGACACAGCACAAACACAATTAGTCTGCAATCTTTTTTTGCCAACAGTTTGAGTAAAAGATTTATACCGTCCTCCTCTCCTTCCATTAAATATAAATATAAGGCAGCCAGCTAGCTAGATAATAGCATAAAGACTGGACGGGGGGACAGCTGCCCTGACTTTATCCAAAAAAACCAAACAAAATGCAACTATTGGTGCGTCTAAATCTCACTAATTAAACAGATTGTGTAACAATTTTACTCAATAAACAAAAAGTTGTAGTTTTACGGGTGCTATGTGCTGAACTGTTTTTTGGCCACGAGCAGTGATTCCCTGGAATCGCTAGGCAGGTTGCCTAACAACCTTACGGTCACAACAAAAATAGATGCTGCTTCTTTGACCTCTTCTTCATGTGAACAAGTAACCTCAGGACCTTTTGTAATTTTAAAACATTCCTCTGCAATTTACTTTGGAAAGGGATTATTTCCCAACTGAATGTAGAAACATAAATTAATATTGGTTGGTTTCCACCAGTGAGTTCACATCTGTGTCTTGCTGTGGCCAAGCCAAATAGCAGAGGAGCTACTGGACCCAGGTGCACACTGGGGGGTTCCTGATACAAACTCCACTCTGCTACCTCAGACGATGAGGTGCAGACAGAAACACTGTCTGGTTGTTACTTATACAATAACACTGGATGAATCACCACAGTTTTATTTTACTCAAAGCCACGAGTGCAGATATAGGAATCCAAAGGGTAATTAATTTTCTAACAGCTAAATATTTTAACACTCTTATCCCAATGTAAATTGTGGTATGGCCAAAGTGGTAATGGCTAACAAGCCAGCATGGCCTTGAATTTCAGCAGCATCGCATTTGGCTAGAAGGAGAGTAGTAATCATACATCATATTGGTTTTCACTTAACAGCCAATTTTCATCTTTTTGTAATGGGGCATGTGGTGTGATTATAATCTTTTCCACTTGAAATCAATCTGGAAAAAACTGATGAGTTCATGTTACAAAAAAATAATAAAAAACTTCCAATATGGACAAAATTAAACATGAATATATTAGGTGTCACTTCCTAAATATTGATTATTATTTATTAAGCAATGTTCAGAGGTTTTGTTGCATACCATTTAATGAGTTACCTGGTTAACTGCCTCTGGTGCTTTATGCCCACCTGGACTTTAAAGGGCAAACCGATGGAAACTGCGCCAAACCAAAGCTGACATTCCTCACACCATTGTGTGGTTTGCATAAGTTATGCCATTTTGTTTACCCTTTCTAAAAGTCATATCACTGTTAAGCCTTTAAGTTGCATTTTGTTTTTTATTTGTACTTTTATTTTGAAGTCTCAAACAACGGCGCATAACCCCAGTGGCCTGCTCTAGTAAACAAGAAACAACACAGACTTAAGCATTACAGTTAGAGACATGGATGCTTTATGTATGAAGGTTTAAGATTGTACAAACAAAACTTAAGTTTCTGAAGGGCTATAAGTGAACTTTTGAAGACATGAAGACCTTTCCCTTTGCTAGCATGCAGCCAGCGTGGTATTTATGTGTTTCTTTGTCTGTATTTTACTTTGGTAAAATGTTATCCCACACGCTATGCATGATATTCCTTTATGTAAGCTAAAATGGTGTTTATTTATTTGTCCATACTGTGTACTCATAAATAATGTGGGTTTATTTTAGATTGTTCCTTTCTTTGATTGGTTTATGTATGACACGTGCTTAAGCAGGCACTTTTTGCAATAAACTGAGTAGCATTTGTGCTGGTATAACCTTTTAGTGAAAACATCTTGTTTATGTTGAAATGTACTTCAGTGTATCAGCACAACCCATTTCTCAAACTGCAACTTTCTAAACAGAGGTGTTAACTGCTGGTTACCTGGGAAGGAGACACTAGTTGACAGTGTTGATAAAATCATTGCATTTGTTTTAGGTAGACCAATAAACAAAGTGAACAAGGCAGATGTGCAAAATCTGTTAAATTGCTTCAAATGTCATCACTTGGATCAGGATCAGTTGTTAAGTTGGAAAATACAAAACACCTGAGAGTGTAATGTTTTAATAAGAAGCCTTACAAAAATCCAAACCTCTGGGCCCCTCATCTTTGCTAATGTAGCTGTGGGCTAAAGGCTACTAGCATACTGTAACACTTTTGTGTTACATTGTGGGTGACGTAGATGCCACTGTGTATCAGATGTGTAACAGTGTGTGCAGTGATAGTGTATTTCAGCAATCACTGATTTAGATCAATTCTTCAATTTCTGAAGAACTGACTGAAAAATCTACTTTGTTTTAAAGTGCAGTCATTATTCACAATATGCTGCTGACCTATTGTTGACCTATAGGCTGTTAAGATTTGGTCATAATACCAGTTACTTATTGTCAGAATTGACTGCTTGTTTTCTCCCATAATTTTTTGAGATATTTTCTTCAAATGAAATAAATGTTTTTATTTCTAACATATAAATGTGCATCCTTAAAGCCTGTGTGCATAACAGGAAATGACTTCACACAGTTAGTTAGGGACTTTATTCATTTAATTTATTAAGATGCTACATAGTCCAACCAGGTTGGGTTGTTTTATACACCAGAGAGACTACTTGACTAGGAATATTACTCTTCTTCTCAGATAGACTTATTTATTTATATACATACAAAACAGTTTCCCAACTGCTTACATTGATCACGGTGATGGTCAGAGACTCCAGGACAGGTCAGTGTATGTTACAACTGGGCCTGGATCAATTAGTATTTACAAGCCTTTATTTTTCTTTGTTTAATCCTACTTGGAGTACCATCACTGGTTTGGTTTACTGCATCAGGGCAATACAGTGGAAAATTCTTCATCACATATCAGCATATTCAGGTACTTCTGTAACACATGCTGATACTCCAACCGGGATTTTTCACAAGAATTTTCAGTAAGTACTATATGACCCAGGTCTGATAACCCAAGACGTAATTGTAGCTCAGGTCTGCTCTGCCCTCCCTTTAAGCAGCAAGTCATCCTCAACCCAACAACTTACAGAGATAAAACACACGCTCTTTACAATATCTTACTCGCCAGACAAATCCATCATATTCCACTCCGCTTAACATTAAAATGGTGGATTATTGTAATTTTTTCCTTTCAGTTTATCAAATGGGAAAAGACTCCAGCTTGCTTAAGTATTATGTCATATGTAAATAAACTGAATCCTCTTCGTCCAAATGCAAAGTAAAATTATACTGTCCATTGATGTTTTCCCTCAATATGCAAATTTGGAGATGAAAGAAATTGAGTGTTTGTTTTTTGTTGTTTGTGGTTTATTTTTGACAAAAAAAAAAAAAAAAAGCTCTGAAACATAATCATGTGGTCCCCTCAAAGCTTGACTGTAAGCTTTCCCCCTCTTGCATGGAAAAAAAAACATTGCATGTTGACACTGCAACACTCTTAACCTTGGTGCATTAAAAATGAACGTGTATCCTATTGAAGTGAGGATATAATAACGATAATTAATATGCAATTGATAAATGCTGAACAAACACCAAAAACCGAATACAGGGCTGCAGTGGAGCGAATAGGGGAAAAAAGAACAAAAACAAAATCACTTGCAGTGGTGAACTGTGGCTGGCAACTTAAAACACTCAATCTTTAACATACATTTGCCATAAACAAAACAGAACATTAACAAATGTATGGCTTGAGAAAACAAAAACGAGCTGGGAAAGACACAGTAATAGTTTCGTGGTGTCAGTGATGTTATCAGGGAAACATAAAACCACTCACCTCCACATGCACCTTTGTCCATTTTTGATAACATGCTAATATGTGCGCATATGCAAGCTTTCCATGTGCTTGTGTGTGTGCACATGTGTGTGTATATATATATATATATATATATATATCTGTGTGTGTGTTAACGTACTGTATATATACCTCCTTCTTAGCCTGAGAATAACTTGCCCATACAGGTCACAAGGCAAGGCTTTCATCTGGAGAGACCTTACTGAAATGATCAAATCCTGTTAATCTCATTTCAGGTAGCTGCAATAGTCTTAAATGCTTCAACCCTACCAACAAAAAAATTACTTAAAATCATAAAAACACAACGTAACACAAAAGAGAGGAAAAAAAAAAATCTGAAAATGTAATTGTGCAAACCTACAGCCAAATGACATATCATTATTATTATCACCATTATAAAAGCAATTAAATTAGATTCAAAGTCCAGACGCAACACACTTTGTGAACGCATGCAATCAAACATCCCTTTCTGCCAACCAGGGATGTGGTGAGTGACAGGGGAGGGGAATAAGGTAGAGTGAAAATAAAAGACACAAGGAAAGAAAATTCCTGTGGTATAGTGTTTCCTACACTGATCAAGGATGTTCTAAGATTAAACACACACCGATTTTACAGAGCCTCTGATTGGAGGAGTCAGTTTGATAGCCCTGTGTAAAAACCCCGACTGTGTTGATCATCTCTCTGGTAAATCCCTTCCTTAAAGGGGGTTTATCTGGAAGGAACACCTGGATAACCTGTACAGTGGGGGGATTACATACACATATACATAGGCTCTGGCCTCTGTCATTTAGAAAAACATAAAACACACTAAAATGACATTCGCACAACTGCAAACTGACTCAGTCACACCAACACTACCTTGCCGGTGTCAGAAAATCCATTGGTCTGAATCACTAGCATTAAATCATACTTCCATCAACCCCCCACCCACAGAACCAGTCATCTGTATACATAAAAGTTTGAGAAATGGGCCAGAATTAATATGTCATCATACGGAGAGGCAAGACCTGTAACAGTGGGTTTGTTCAAGATGATGTTTCATTTTTTTCCTCACACATTACCTTTGAAATTTTTTTTTCATAATGGAGACTGAATCAAAACTAGTACCACCCCCCACCCAGCGGATATGGCATTTTTCTGATCCAAAATCCCAGATCCTGTGTTTTGTTTTCATCCCCCAAAAGCATGCTGCTGCCGACTGAACCGCTCTGCACTTTCTACAAGACCAACTTGCCCACGATGACGCCCACCACAAAGAAGAGCACGATGAGGGCCACAGTGCGGGCGCTCAAGCCCTCCTCTTTCTTCATGCCAACTGAAGGGTGCTGAGATGACATCATGTTACTCTTCCTCATCCGCAGACCATCATCCTCCTGAAAACAGGGAGGATAAAGAAATGAGGGGTGTGTGGGAAGAGGATGAGGAAGAGGGGCGATGATGATGGGAGAGCGAAATGAAAGAAGGGAAAGGGGGAAAGAGAGAAACAAACAATGAAAACAACATGTGGAAAAGTCAGTTTATCAATCAGCTAGTGAGATAAGGCAGATTTATTTATTAGCTCAAAGAAATAGGATCTGCTTAAATCTTCATCTGACCCAATCCCCCGAGGACCGCAGAAGGCGCCAGGCTTTAACACACTTCACTTCCCAGCAGCGGGTGTGGGGGCTCTCTGTTAGTTTAATCTCAGCCGCAGGAGCAGCCAACAGTCGTTCTGCCTCTGGCAAAAACTGAAAGGGGTGGTGATGGTGCAGTTCGAAGGGAGGGTGACTCTTTCTTCACAGTTTGGGGTGTGTGTGTACTAGCATGGCTATCTTTGTGAGAACCAATAGGGCTGAATAAGTTTATAAAATAATCTAATTTAATAATAATAATTTTTTTTTATATTTTATTGCAGCTGCCATTTATTATTTATCTTTTGAATTATTCAGCAATAAATATGACCAACACAATATCAGACAGAATAAACATAAACTGTTCTGTCCTTTAGGCACAGCCTGTATGTTATGATGAAATTATTATGAAATGCATGAATTGATATGAATGACATATTAATTAACTACTTTAATCACAATAGTAATCAACTGATTAGTTGAAACTTTCGCCTTGTAAACATATAATTATTATCATGACATTATAACAAAGCACTGACAAAAAAGGCTGGTGTAGAGAGAAACCCAGTCCGCAGAGATCTTCTCTTGAGTGCTCTTTTAGTAGCAACAGTAGCAAGGCACTTATTATTGCACAATATTTTTTTCTTTTTGAATTAGTTTTTGTTAAATAAATAGTTTCATGCTGAAAAGTTATATATTGTTGTTTGTCTAAGGTTGTATGTGCCTAATACTCAGACAGGCTGCAATCATATGAATTTTATTATGTTTTTACACCATAAAATAAAATTTTTACACATGGCTGTATGCAGTCTGCTGGTCTGACCATCAGAAGCAATTTGAGGTTCTGTGTCTTTCCCAGGGTCACTTCAACACATGGACATTAGGAGCTGGGGATCAACCACCAAACCTGTGATTTGTGGAAGAGTCGCACAAGCTCCTGATTATTAGGTTTTCATGAAATGTAATATTAGACTAAAGCTTTAGGAAAATTGTGCAGCACAGTCTCATCACACTGCAAAGGCCCCAGATTAAATAACTGAGGTGGCTATTTAAACGGTCATCTAACACTGATAAGAAGATGAGATGAGTCAGGATCTGCCTGATTCTGAATCAATGACTGCACAAGTTTGCTCTGTAGTAATAAATTAGTTACTCACCAAAGTCTACATTCGTTCTAAGTTTCAACTAAATTCTGTATTTATTAGGTGTATTTATATTATAAATCGTTTATCATTTACTGATGTCCTTAGGGAAACCCTGTGTACCCATAATTACCTGTGAGACTGAGACTCTTTAGAGTCTTGGGGATGCAGAAAAATACAGAAAAATAATCAATCCTCAGGTCATCTCACTCACTCTGATCTGTTTATTTTCTTCCCGTAGCCTCTGAGCCTCCATCTGCAGCCTCTTACACTCCTCCATGATCTTCTTTACCTCTCCATCATCAAGGTTAGAGCTCAGTGACTTGGTAGGAACAATGGACTCTGACTTCAGCAAACTGGTCGATGTCTTGTTGGACTCCATGTCATGCTGTAAGTGGGTTACAAAACAGAAGTTATAATGTAATATGGTAATGCTAAACTTGTTCTGTAGTAGTCCTGAGTATGTTTGGCTGGCTCACAGGTTATTTTACATTTAGAAACTTGTATATGCAGCATATATGAAAACACATTTGTCTACAGGAACACAGAGCCTCAGGTTAAGCCGCCAGTGCAGTTTTTTGTAGCCAAAATACTTTAAAATGTAGGAAGGTGGGCTCAGTCGTCTGTAATCATCTGTACATACAGTATAGTATCTTACTGCTTTCTCCTCCACCTTCATTAAGTAAGCTTTTAAAAACAGGTTTATTTTCATATTTCTAGACAGGAATGTTTTCATCTCCCTTTCTATAAAACCAGATATTGCCAGTATTCCCCTATAAATCATGGTGAACAGACACTGATGGCCAAACAAAAGATAGTCAACATATTGACTTTGTCTTTTTGGCAGAACTGTGGGCTACTATGGGCCGTGCTATTGCCCATAATTTTAAGAGAACAAACCACAGACCAGTTTCTACATTATTTTTCACAGTTAATGAACATGTCAAAATCTGCCCTGGATAAAGCAATATCACAGTCTGACTTAGAATACTGGATGTACACACTAGATACCACACAATCCAGGGCCTTGAATGATGATTTATCTCTAGGCTTTTTCCCTTTACTTTAAAAAGTATTTTTTCTCACCTCCATAATAAACTGCATCTGACTTTATTGTTTTCATTAATTCTTGTATCTGGCACAGGAGTGATAGATGTACACATAGACAGAAAGATTTTATGACATTCA